>JAHPZR010003304.1:47500-122500 GCA_019787425.1 Platygyra sinensis | reverse complement strand
GATAACTGAACAATTAAATTTTAATTGTATCGGTCGCATTTGATCGGATAAATTCAGGTTTGCCGTTGACGACAAACAAAAAAAGCTTGGCATGAAGAAGCAGTAGTAAAGAAAAACAAAAACAAAATCGACCGAAACTTAGCTACCCAGATATCTGGAGAGAAAAAATCCGAAAGCCATTGAAAATCTCTCGCTCGAAGAACTTGAAGAGGTTCTCGGAGATTTCTACACCGAATTAAAGTAGTTACACAAAAAAGACAGCATCTGCGGGCCAGAGTCCCGAAGACTACGGGGCGCATTTTGGTGTAAGAGGAAGGCAAGAAAACTTCAACTCTCGCAATGAACACTTCAAGTCTGCAAAAAATGACAATGGCCGCGCGTATGTCATGTTTGCCGAGTCAAACCCCACAAAGATGAGAATATCTACCTTAAAGCTTCAAGGAAGGATGGTCGTTCCAGGAATGGCGGCGACTAGTGAGAAAAACGTCCAGCTGGCGTTTCTGAACGACCAAGCAAAGCAATTAAAGTCCATGGTTTGAAAACCTTAAAAACTTACAAACCTTGTTGACGAATACTTTGAACTAGTCTTCCCGCTTCAACTTCACTTGTGTTTGCACGGTTATCCTCAGTTTTCCCGAATGACCTCGTCCTTGTATCTTTAGCTCCGTGTCATAGTTTAAATCAAGGCTGTAAGCGTTTCTTAAAACGTTTTCACGCAAGTTGTAAACAAAATAAAACGCTTTTTGATACCGTCTCGACTGGTTTCGACGTGCAATTCCTTTCCTGTACATGTTGATTATTCATCAAAAAGTCGCTCATGCGTTCAGAGTTTTGACAGCTTCAAAGCCAATGAAATTGTACTTAATGTTACAAACTTGGAAACTGCTCGTCTATGTGGCTCAGTCGTTTTCGAAAGAAAAATATTATTGTATGGAAAACTTTGGCGAAAATTAAAGTGACAAAATTAAACTAACATATTTTATCATACCTTTGCTTCATTCTAGCAACCCTCTATAGCAAAACGACGTCAGCCAGAAGCTTGTATTTACGGTTGCCGTATTATTAAAAGGAAATCGGTCTTCTTTCTCGAAACAATTAGGGATTAATTGTACTTGTGAACAGATCGGACTTTTTCTAATTTCCACTCGTGGCTGCGGCAGCCACTCGTGGAAATTACTTAAAAGTCCGATCTGTTCACGCGTACAATTAATCCCTAATTGTTTCTCGAACAGACCGATTTCCTATACTAAACAGAGGACATTTAGTATCTGTGACACCGAGTAAAATAGTCTTTAACTCGAGCTTTCTTTGTTCTTTAGCTATATCAAACCAATAAGATTCAAATTCTTCCCAAAATACACGAGAGTGAAAACAATAAAAAAAATAAATGATCTATTGTTTCCACGCCGATATTGCAAAACGTGTAAAGATCGCTTTGTATTAAACCTATCTTAGCTAAGCGGGAGTGTGAATAGAATGTCATTCAGTATTTTAAACTGAAAGCATTGCACATATGTTTCACAGATACAGGTCCTTATTAATGAGAAGGCCTTTTTTGTTTCAACGTCGTCAATAGAGAATTTAGATTTCAACTTTGTGAAGCCTCTGGATTCTGTCGCCTTACAAGATATAAGCAGACCGTAGAAATCCCTAGATTTGCTAAGTGCTGGATCAAAAGTTTTATCACCGATTTTAAATTGCAGTGATCTGACATGTTCTTTATTAACTTCGCAGCTTCGAATTTTTAAATGACTTGGTACAGCGCAACGAACACCAGTCCAGGTCAGAAAGTTGGAATCTTTTAATCCATTTTGTTTTGCAAGGTTAAAGGACGCTGTGTTACTCAAATCAAATTTTAAATCACTTAAAAGAACAATGTTTGCGCTATTATAATTGTTATAAAATGTAGGTTTACCGTTTACTCTAATATTATGATTGTTCCAGATGATTGTTTCGCGTAGACTTACAAGGTCAAATCTAGAACGAAAATGTGACCACCAATGTAACATCTCCTTATAAAATATTGGAAAAATATCATAATCATCAATATTAAAATCACAATGAAGAAACATTTCACCACCAAAAGGTTTTAGTAAATATAATAGATACACTTTCCAGGGATAAAAATTATCACTTAAAAATCTTCCGGTCCATGAAATTCGGAGTGACATAATTGACGTTGTAAGATCAGTTACTTTTAGGCCACCAAATTCGAAATCACTTATTACTGCTGTCCTGGCGATTTTATCCGGACCCTTCCAAAGAAAATTATATATAATTGTTTGAAAAGCCTTTATGAACTCCAAAGGAGAAGGAAGAATTGATGAGACGTATAAAACTTTAGGAAGTAAAAAACTCTTAATAATTGTGACTTTACCGAGCAGTGAGAGGCCTCTCCAACTCCACAAGCGTATCTGGGATTTGATTCCTCTGAGCTTATCGTAGAAATTCTTTTGCAATACATATTTAAGTACTACCCTTTTCGGGGATTATGTTTATTCACGGATTTAATCAAAGAAGCGATACTTGAGAAACTTGATCAGCATTGTTACTGACATCACTTCATCTAGAGTTTTACTATTGACTTATTTATATCCATTGTGATTCTTAGATAACGAAGGAACACAAACCTGATCGTGTGCACGGAACACCACAATGGTATTTCTTCGGAACACGAAGCAACTGCCGTCCCAACGTAGAGCAGCATGCTTCCTTAGTTTATTGGTTCGAGTGATCTTTGTTGTGCATCGAGCCTCTTGCGAGACTGGTAAGTAGATGTTCAAGTGGACGAAATTTGGAGCTTTCTGAACCGGCTGCCCTCCATTAGAATACCAAATTGACAGGCAGCTTCATAGAACATCTTCCAGTACCCTTAGCATTTCCAATGATCCGTGTACTACTGGTGCACATTATTCGCCTCAAAAGGCTTCCGACATCACGCATTCAAAATAATTACGCAAAAGGAAAATTGACACCTTTAAGTTTTAGTGTCATGGTCACTCTACAACTATCGGCACTAAGAGAAATCATTTTGGTTTGAATAACTGAAACAACGTTTGCTTGCGCGAAGGAGAAAATATTGGTCGTCTACCAATATTATGTCGCAGAATACGTCGCTGAACAAGCTAAAGATTCTATTTAGTCTAAAGGTGAGAAACAACCTGATACTACTAGGAATTGAATGCTTTTAATTATGAGCATTAACCTTCCAAGGAGCGATTAGAATTTAACAATCTAGTTAGGTTTGTTGAGGTGATACTGGTGCTACGATAGAAGAGCATCGAACGTGCTCCTGCATGACTTACTGTTGGAACCTGAAATTACCAGTGCACCGCTGTTATCTTATCTGTAATTGTATATTTATCCCCGTGCACCTGGTTAAATGTATGAAGCAGGCTACTGTCGCTTATATCTTCTTACCCTAACAAAAGCTACCGAACATGAAACGATCTCGAGGCCTCACCTAGTATACGTAGCATGCGTACAGAACAAGTGATAATGCGAGAAGGAAATGGGATGAAAATCTCAATTAAGACAAATGGAGTAGGAAGTCGAGCCAGTAGGAAAACGAGAAGTTGATTTTTTCGACCAAAATATTCAGAATATTGTATAGCACGGAAACTAGAAAACAAAATGAGGCGTATTACGTATTACTGTTTATTAGAAAGTGAAGATTGATCATCGCAGTTAATTTTCCAATTTAAGCAATTGGAAAGAAGAAGCCTGAAAAAATCAGGGCTTCAACAGGATTCGAACCCGTGCCCTCCGCGATACCGGGGCGATGCTCTACCAACTGAGCTATGAAGCCACGTATTAGGAGCGAGATCAATTTATTGAGTTCATATCTCCCCGTGGGGAGTGAAATGATGTGAAGTATGCGATGATCAATCTTCACTTAAATCATCTTCAACCGCAGTTCAAATATGAATTATTTCCTATATATACTTCACATCAGTTCACTCCGTACTCCTCACGGGAGATATGAACTCAATAAATTGACCTCGCTCCCAATGTGTGGCTTCATAGCTCAGTTGGTAGAGCATCGCACCGGTGTCGCGGAGGGCACGGCTTCGAATCCCGTTGAGGCGCTGACTTTTTCAGGCTTCTTCTTTCCAAATGTTTAAATTGGAAAATTAACTGCGATAATCAATCTTCACTTTCATCTACAACCGCAGTTCAAATATGAGTTATTTCATATATTTTCTTCACACTATATATTAGAATGAATATTAGAATGATTACCTGCAAATTTGCTTTACAATTCGGATGCATGGTAAACTTGTGAAAAAAAAAGCCCTCAAACAAATAAGCTAGCTTTCGCAATTCCATTAAAAATCAAATCCCCCCCCCGCCCCCCCAACGATGCCGTTCTTCCAATAGAGGAAACGGACCTAACGTCACATCTGTCTTACCCTTCAGTTATTTTGGATCATCATTCTCGATATGATCAGTCATGGGATTGGCTCACTACCTATGAACTGGCGTCTGGTAGCGGGGTAAGTCGCTTGGAAAAGCTGGTTATTAGTTACCTTCTACAGAGGTTAGGTTAACATTTAAAAACATATAGCAAATTGTGGCTTCCTTAAGCCGTTTCCTGGAGCGGATAGTTATTGTAATCGCTAACACACCATGTGTCGTGACAACAACAAACTAAAAAACAGAGCACTTTTCTAGTCCTTATAAAGCCCTTTAAATGGGCAATAAAGTGTTGTTGTTGTTGTTCTTGTCCCTTAGCGAATGTTATCAGTGAGCGGAGTTAAGAGTTCCTTTTCTTTATTCCTGTATAATCAAGGTGATTATCCAAGATTCGTAATTAAGCAGTTCTAAAAACACATAAATGAATAAACAAATAAATAGATAAATAAATCAATACATAAATAAAATAGTAATAAAAATTTTAAAAAAATAAATAAAGTAAGTCTGAATTATACCTTCCCTCATCTGCGTTGGGACTCGAGCAATCTTCAGATGAGAAACAAACAGTGACTGAGCGCTTTTCATTTCGATATATGGCCGGCATCATGATCATGGGTGTTCTATTTGTTTTTTTTTTTTTTGTTTTTTCTTTTTCCAGTGGAGTCGCAGTTCCCAGACGGGCGAGTACCTGGTATGCGACCTTGTAGAGACAACAACAAGAAGTACCAATAGTTGGTTGATATCAAATTTTATTGACTTGCAAGGCGCTGTATCAGTGTCTGTTAAAGTTGAGTTCAGTGCAAGAAAATGCGACTTGCAGTCAATGCCATTCTGTAGAAAATCTTTAAAGATATTTTTCTACCAAACCGACCGCATGATCATTGCTGGGGTGGAAAAGGCGATGATTTTAGGAGGAAAATTTAAATTAGCTGGAGAAATGAACGCTTCTAATGTGTGGAATCCAGGTCAGAAAAGAATAACGAATAAAGCCCACGTGGAGTTTGCTATACAGAGCAAAGGACTTTACTTAGGATTTCAGGACGTTGGCGGCTGCATTGCACTAGGGAAAGTTCAACTCACTTCAAGCTTTTGCCCTGGGCAAATAACCGGAGGGGTAAATTACAACCGAACACCGTTCCCACTCACTGGTAATTGAACGAAAGTATATGGTAGATGCTCGCTAAACTCGCAGAGTCTACACCATGTGAATTTGCTGTACATGAAGTGCCTCAGCAACGGAAGTTGGAGTAAGCCGGCAAGTGATTCGACCTGTTTGTGTAAACCTGGGTATCAAACCACTTCTAACGGATGTCAAGGTGAAAATTTTCGGTTTTTTGTTTGTTTGTTTGCTTGTTTGTTTTGTTTTGTTTTTTTTTTGTTTTTTTTTTGTTTTTTTTCAGTAACAAGCAAATAGGTGAACAGATAAATAAGAAGGTTGTTTGACAAAACTACAGTTTGATAAGACGGACATGAACAAAACGACGCTCTGAAGGACCAACAGGCTTACTGGCAGACGGGTAAGATGAACAGAGAGACGGCAGACAGACAGGAAGATAGACAGGTGGACAGAGAGACGCAGGGATGAATCATCATCATCATCATCATCATCCTCAATCTTTATTTATACACGAAATCATATCATTTAACATGGTCTTCCTAGGAATCGTGTTTAAAACTAGACTAAAATACTCTAACGAACTATTGACTAAATACAAAAACTTACATTATGAATAAGATAGACAGACAGACAGAGGGAGCGTCCAACGAATCGAACAAACAACGAACATTCCTAAACGAAGAAAATAACGAATGGATGACTGAATGCATGAATCCATGAATCCCAGAACCACAGATAGACAGTGACTCGGTCCCCGCGACACATTTATCGATCGCTTATCTTTCGATCTTGCTATTTCTCCCCAGCAACACCATTTGTATTTGTAATTGTATTTTTGTCAGAATGTCCCAGTGGAACCTATAAAAGAACTCTTAGCAATTCAGCCTGCAGTATTTGTCCTGCGAAATCAAATTCCAGCAATTCAAGACATCACTGCCAATGCAACTCAGGATATTATCGAGGGCCTTCGGACAACAAGGAAGGGAAATGTAAAGGTATAAAATGGAGCAAAATGAAAGATCCTCGATCAGTTTACTTCCATACGTGCCTTTGATGTTTGTATTTCATTAACTTCTTCTGAGTATCAGTAGCTAACAGTGATGTTTTCTTTTTAAATAGCAACAGCAAGACAACCCCCACCCCCACCCCCAACCCCCTAAAAAAAAGTAAATAGAAAAAAAATAAACTACAAAATTAAAGAAAGCAATTTTTCGGTAAAATAGAAATAAAAAAGGGAAAACCCATTTCAGTTGCGGGTATTCTATTGAAACCAAATGGTTTATGGCAAACTCAAAACATTACGTCAAAGTAGTTTCTCGGATATTTTCTATCTGGGTGTCCTAACGAAGTAATCTGTAATGTTCTAAATAGGGAAGTGTACAACCTGAGAAATATCTTAGGTTAGATAAAAATCCCTCGTTATATAATAATGTCCTTAGATAATTAATTCCATAAATAAACGTTATGCCTTGCTATTTCTCTCCAGCACCACCATCTGCTCCAAGAAGTTTATCAGTAATCTTTCAAGACCAAACTGTAATCGTAGTAGCTTGGTTAGCGCCATCAGACAGTGGAGGAAGAAATGACGTAGTCTATGATGTCAACTGTTTTCAATGCGATGCCAGCCCAGACTGCAGCTACAGAAAGCCATGTAGTGGAAACTTGGAGTACTGGCCAATGCAATTTAACACCCCCTACACACATGTGGCACTGACAGCATTACAACCAAATACGTCATATTTCTTAAGGGTAACTGCTGAAAATGGAGTGAGTCATCTGTATGGACCCAACTCTAACAGAAACACCGAGATTCAGTTCGGAACAAAAATCTCAGGTGCAGATGGAACATTCATTCTTTCTCTTTCTCTCTCCCTATCCCTGTCTCGGCGTCCCCCACCCCCTTCCGCTCCCGCCCTCCTTCTCTCCCTTCTTCCTTTCATTCCTTCCTTCCTTCCCTTTTCCTTTTTACCTCTTTCCTTAATTCCTTTGGCATCTCCTTGACGTTTAGTAAGTTTGTTTGTTTATAATATCATTTATATACTGATGTATTTATTTATTTATTTTTTTCTTTTTTACTACTGTTGAAGCTAAAATTCTATTGGATAAAACGTATGTAGATGACACCACAGCTGTTCTTACATGGCGCGCAGTGGACAATCCCCATAAATTTTCAACCTATGATCATTATGAGATCTCGTGCTTTAAATGCGAAGACGGTGAAGACAGTGTTCGTCAGCAATGCACAGGAACATGTGGTGACCGAGTTCGGTTCTGGCCGGGAAGGGAAGGTCTAAATGACAATCACGTGACTGTATCAGAACTAGAGTCGTCGGCGTCGTACAAATTTGTGCTGTATGTATGGAAATATCAAACTGCTTTAGCGTCAGTGCTAGTCAAAATCAGCGACTCTCCAGTCAAGTCTCTAGGTAAGATCATATATATGTTTACAGTTATTTGATTAAAAGCTATATCACCCACAACTATATTGTCTGCCAATAATTCTAAATACATCTTAACACATCATAACAGAACTGTTCATCAAGCTCATCATTACACCTTTTCTTTCCACTGGTGTTAGAGTAGAACGTGAATTTTCTTAATCTTTGATCTCTTCACAGTATGACACCATGCAACTACAATTACCATTTCTTTATTATTTTTTCGATCTTGTTTTTTAATGTTCTCAATTAGGTATAAAGCAAAATAAAATCCCATTTAGCTAGTGCATGGATAGAGGTCACAGCTAACATGCAAGCTCTAGACATAACGCTAGCATTTCATGGATATATGATTTCGGTAATTAAAAAAAAAAATAAATGCATTGCTGATTAAACTAAAAAAAAAAAAAAAAAACGAGCAAACACAAAAAAAAAAAAGTTATAAGTTACTACAATTTATAATTGCTCTACACTCTTCAGCATCTACTTCTTTAAAACCAATGTCATAATTGCAATACGGAATGAATTGAATCAATTTGTGGTCATTGCTTTTAAGTTCCACCAATTTCAGGCAACTTACATCGAACGAAATCTTCTGTACAGGCCATAGTAACTATGAAGATAATTCTTGGTTTTCACGTGATGTGAGAAATAACTAAAATTAAAAATTTTAAGTTTTTACCTTTATCAGGTAAAAGTGATTTTTAAGCATATATTTGTTAGCCTATCTTCAGCTCGGTAGACCGCTCTTTATTGAAAATAGAACACGGTTTTTCACAATGCGTGAAGGCGGCATTGTTTTTGGGTAACATTATACGGACACGAAAACATCGATTCGCGTTATGTTTTTGAGTTCTGAGAAACCAATATGTTGAGAGAAGTGCCTATGCGAATGTTTTCAAGTTTAACAGAGAGAATAAACGCTTTGAGAAACCCAAAGTAAACTCCAGATGTTTCCACTGGTTTCCGGCCACCATGTTGGAGTCCCTCAGACGGGCTCCAACATGGCGTCTCCATACTAAACACTATAATTTTCAGTGACGCTTTTTGCCAAATAACTCGAGTTCGGAATATCGCACATCTCCGAAACTTTGGCACGTTGCTTATTTACTACTCTTCTAGGATCTTTCAATTTCTTGACTCAATTTATTGAATGGTAAGCGATTTTATTTTTTACTTGCCTGATAATTAAGCTTACTTACGTGATAATTAAGCTTACTTGCGTGACGTGAAAACCACCATTATTCGGACCTTTGACTTTAATGAACATGACCTTAAATTGCCCCAAAAAGGCTTAGACCGAGTTACGTTTCGCAGAAGAGTTATAAACTTTTCTGTGTGTCTGTTTTCACTGTGATGAAGAAAAATCTGACATGCCTAAGCTTCTTTTCACCGCACCAATCATCGTTGCCATGGGAATAAGTGGAATGATGGCCATTATTGCCCTTGTTTCTTTGACGTTTTCCATCTACAAGCGGCGGTGATGGAACAAAACATCACTGGACGGCATTGTTTCGACTCTTTAAAATCATTATTAAAGAAGAATTAAGCTGTAGATGTGGATATGTCCGGGAGACGAGTCTCAAATTGGTTATGGCATGAATTTCAACATTACATATAACCTTAATTTAACAAACAATGGTGATACTAGCATGAAATTAACTTTGATTATTCTCATGCAGTTACGGAAATAAATAAAATAGTAAAAGGGAATATTGTGTGATCTTCTGGACCAAAAACAGCGACTGAAATGTGGGAGTATCCATCCATATAAATTATTAGACTCACATATCACTCCATATCATATCACTCCGATTGATATTCCTACATCATATTTACTCCAGTAAGTGTTCAGGTGGCTCATTTAGTTTTCTTTGGTTAATAACCCCCGTGATCTAGCTGGCATGTATAACTTACAATCCTATTAATAGCTTTCTCCTTTCACTTCAAATTCTATCTTTAATTACTTTTTTTCAGGAAGCAGGGTGGGTTATTATTTACATTATTATATAGAAATCACTTCATTATGATTGGCTGAGAGCAGGGGAATTTATAGTTAATTTTGATTATTATAACGGATTAGGGATGTAAACTACTAGCGATATTTGAAAGTTCTTTCAAACTGTCCGCGCCTTAAGGTTTGTGCAAATTTGAGAAAATTTTGCAGACCTTAGTATGCATCGTTAATAGACCAACGTCGATATATTAAATTTCGAACAGCTTTAGACAATAGGGTTCTGTATGAGGCTTTGGGGAATAACTACAGAGTTTGTGGGGCTTATTCCTCAGATCCTCGTGCTGAGGTCTATTGTTTTAGTCTGAATTTTCATATATCAAAATTAGGCTTTTGCCTTTGCAGTCACACGTTTACCATAGAATTTCACAGTGCCTTCCGGAAAATGCTTTGTTTACGCGCTGCTTTAAAGAAAATCACGGCAAACTATATATCATTGGAAAGCTAATAGACTGTAGAATCACAAAACTAACACTATATTTTGCTATTTTGGTTTTTAAGGGCATGCACAAGCCTTTAAGCGCAAAATTGATCGTATCTGCTAAACTGAATTACCAGATTTTGTGTTACCGCAGACATCCCAGACATCCAGACTGACTGGACATTATAAATCAAGAGGTAATGGGCTAACAAAGTGTGTGAAGCTTTTTTTTTTTGATATTTCAAATTGTCCTGCTTTTACGCTCTCTTACGTGACGATGATCAACAAATATTCTATTCGCTGAATTCAAAATATATTTTCTCAGCAACCAATAAGAAAATCGAGAAAGCCTTACACACGTTTGTGGTTCATCACCTGCTGATTGACACGGAGTTGTTTGTTTGGCTGTACGTGATAACACCAAAGCAGGTAATTCAGTTTAGCAAACATCGTCAGTTTTGCATAAAAGGGGATGTGCGCGCTTGCCATTATACCAAACTACATACTATTATACTATTATAGCAGTCTACATTTTATAATCGTCACAGCTAGCGATGCGCCTACGAACGATTGTTTGGAAGACACTCACTCCTAAAGGTCTACAGTAATCTTAAGAAAACGTGGTGAGGGAAGGAAGGTAATAAGACGTAGCGTGTTTATTTGAGAAACTGTGCTCCAAGCCTTGAATAAAAGCCAAATCATTTCCGAAGTACATTTGAGATCGGAAAACGCTAACGAGTACCACAAAAAGTAAATTTTTGGCTTCTACAACGTGTGTGGTACTTTGTCTTGTCTCCGACTAAAGTCCTGCCTAATCATAAGTAAAATCTAAGTTCCCCACCCAACGTAACCCACAAAAGGCAATGCTAAAATTGATTGCAACAGTAATATCACGGTATTTTCTTAACAGAAGAAGTTTTCAGCATTCCGACCATTGTTGCCCTGGTTTTAGCGGGAATACTGTTTATCGGCGCTGTGGTTATATTGCTGGTTTCTCTTCACCTTAAGAGACGATGGTATGGCACTGCCAAGAAACAGACCACTGATAGTGGTAAAAACGACAGCCCTCAAGCTGCAAAAGATACCGATAACACCATCATTATGGAAGAAATCCTGCAAGAATTTGGTTACACTATAAGTTCAAACGGTAACCACACGCAGTGACAGAGAAATCTTTGTATAGGAATATTGCAAAGATTGGCTCTTGAGCTCATTGGACATTGGCAAACGATGGTTCCTTACGTCCTTTTTTGAAGGTGCCTGCAGTGAGTCATAGAGGTAGCCTTAAAGGTAGTATTCATGGGACCAGGCAATGGTCATAATCGGATCAATTATGGAGTTTTTCAGTTGCGAAAATTTGAAAGAGGCGAATTACTTCAGTAGGAGAGCAATCCTCCGACAACGTTCTCACACACTCAGCTTGTTGTTTTGAATAGAGATACTATGAAGCACAACAGGTAATGACAAACGATTAAAAAATAAATGCCAGCTGCTGATAATCCCGTGAAAGATTTTGAGGACAGCACTTATATTGAAGAATTTTTATTTTTGACGGCATATTTTTTAAGTCCGTTTCGCCCATTAGGGTGATACCTCACACACGAGCTTGACAGCGAAATAAATGGTCGTTTTCTATGTATAAAACAAAATAATCCATATCAGAATGTTATCGAATAGTTTAGGCTTAAAGAACTATCATCTTCAAGCAGGAGCCCATCATCAGGAGCCTGCAACTGCCCCTTATTCCTTTACTTTATTTTCAGAGACCTATCGATTTTCTTGCTTGGATTTATCTTTAATTCAGAACCCCACAGGGACCTCAGTTACCAATTGCAATCACAAGTCCGGAATAATGTTGAAATATCGACATGTCGACATGCTATCAACATGTTCACAGGAGGCCGCATGGCTTTATCCTCACTGAAGCGTGCTCATGTAGACTGGAACCGGCCTATTTCGCCAGAAAAACTGAAAAAGTATCTAAAAATAGACTGGTCTATAAACTTGCCGTTGCATTGGTTTATTATGGGAGCTCTTGATTCCTTCTTAAGAGCGACTTGCTGTAACGATCACCTCTACCTATGCATGATAGAAAAAATCGATTTTCTGAAAATTTGTCAGGAAGAAGGTTTTTACTAACTTGTTTCAAAACTGTAACTTTGAGGTTGTTTGGTTTTTTATTTTCTTCTCCAGACCGCCTTTTCTATTTTGCCCCTAAAAGAGCCAAACTCGGCCCTGAAATTGCACTTTTTGTGAAGGCTGGCTAGCCAAAATATTGTGCGCGGCTGGAAAAGCTAACCCATATTATTAAAATATAATGTTTTAGTACTTATTTCGCGTTGTCAGATCCACATGTAATTAATTTGAACCTGAATTTTTAACAAATTTTTAAAATTATACGCGACGGCGATGTCGCGTCACGTCCAAATTTAGGTCAAATTCGTGAACCAAAAAGTCAATCTGGTACATGAATTTACCGCCCAAAACAATTTTTCTGGATAAAAGTATCACTTCATCTTTCTTTTTATCGCAAATCTAGCTTGGGTAAATAAAACGCAAAAAAACTGACAGCATCTTGAAACCATGCACTTGAGGTAATCGCTTAACATTTTGACCTTTCACGTCGCGATTATTATCTCGAGCGTTGACCCTGAAATGTTTGCCTGTTGGTCTCAATCCGGTAAAATAATTGTTTTAAGCCTCCAGATATCAGTTGTAGTAATTTAAAGACAGTTTCTAGCCGAAAACGAGCATGTTTAGCAAAGGCTAATTTTGAATAATTAATTAAGCAAGTGGCGGTTCGCGAGCACAGACAATGCACGCGACACAAATGTCGGTTTATAAATCGTTATCGGGAAAAATCTTAAGGAAAACTAGAAGAATAAATAGTTTACTAAATACTTGGAGCTATTTCTTACCTTAATCTCGCCTACCGTGATAAGAAATGGTAACATTGATGCGGCTTCATAGCTTGTTCGAAACACTTTGACGGTTGCCAGGCTACAAACAAAATCACGGACACAGGACTCCAAGGTCGCGTGAGAACGGCGTCCAGGTGGGGGGGGGGGGGGAGGGGGGTTGGGCACTCCCAGAAAAAATTAAGTGGAGAAGTGAGGCCCGCTTCCCAAAACCCTTACCTATTTGTGACCAAAATCTGCGGTATTCCCTACCCTATTTATGACCTGACCAAAAATTCAAAATCCTATTTATGACGTGAACCTTACATCAAAATTCTGTTTCAGACCTGCGTTGTAATTGGATCTCAAGTTCAAACCAATGTTAAATTACCATAAACAAAATTTATGAAGGGCTTTTGTTGATTTTCTTTTCGATAGTGATGAAAAAGTGGCTTCTCGGCTTAAAATCATACCATATCAGGGCTAGAGTACAAAAACCATAACCTATTTATGACCAAAACAGCTGAAAAACCTTACCCTTTGGGGCCGCACATACCTATATAGCCCATATAAGGGAGTACCCTCGGGAGCGACGGCCTTGTTTATTTATCTTAATTGTTACTATTGTCTGTTTGTTTTTTGTAATGATTGTTTTTATTTTTATTATTTTTTAATATAAAGTTTTAGTACATTTATGTCATTTTGTTTCGCATACCCAATTAATATTATCTTCTGTGCTTACCGCATGTCAACGAGCATGCGTCAGGATAACAGGTGTGCACTTCTTGGTATCATATTTCGCAGAATGTACGCACGCACATGTTTTGAATAAACTCTGAACTGTCTTGTTTTAGCGCGATTAATATTTTCTCGTGAAAAGCGTTGTATCCTTTGGCCTTTCAAATTAACGTCGGATTTGTTTTTACTTGTAAATAACATACGTAACTGAGAATCCTGCATCTATATTAAAGTTAGAAATTGTAATTTAGTTGCTTCATGTGGTTTTGCATACTTAATTGTCGGGGGATCGTGTGGATCACTGAAGTGCAGATGATCCGGCAATGCAAGTGTGTGGTTGTGGGAAACTTTGCAAAGAGTACTTAAGGCCACCTTCGACATTTTCTGTATTTGAAGACTCTGCCTTAGACTGTGAATCGAAGCTCTTGCTTGCTCGGAAGGTAAGAGAGTACATATCAATTTTATTGTCGTATCACTTGTATTGTAAGCTTAACGCAAAGTGATTTTGATTTTTGTAATTAGTGTTATAATCTGCACCTTAAACCTTCAATGCGAGAACCACGCTGGGCCACACCTCGCAATAGGTAGCTGTGCATGCTGGCTGTGATACACCTGTCAACTGTCACGCACCATGCACTGTTGTCGCGCACTATGTATAACTGTCACGCAAAAATCATGAAGCTGTCTGGAATGTCATTTTGCAAGCCAGAGTATGAAGCCGAAGACAGGTTTATCTGCCATAATCAGAAATGTAAGATCACCAAAACTAGAGGAAAAGGAAGAATGCACTCGCAGGGGAAAGGGGTAGGTAATTGAAAAGCGTGTACATAATTAAACTTCTCGTGGTATTACACTCTCGCAGTCCGGACAGATCTGCCACTCCATTGGTGTGTTTGTTCCTGGGCTTCGACTAAGTTTATAAAATAATTTAAAAAATAAAGTAAATAATAATAATAACAATAACGATAACGATAACGATAACGATAACGACAACGACAACGATAACGATAACGATAACGACAACGACAACGACAACGACAACGACAACGACTACGAGCCAGACAGCTTAAGAGTGATGATATCTGCACTTGATAGACATTTAAGTGAGAAAGAATAAGAGACAGGGAGTTCCACTCTTCCGAGCAAGTTTTAGAGGGGAAAGCTCGGCAGCTTCGCCAATCCGGTATGGACAAACGACCAAATAAAGCCAAAAGTTTAACTGAGGAAGAAGAAGAGGTGCTGTGGGAGGCAGAAAAAATTGGTTCTAAAACTCCAGAAGCGCTTATTTCTTCTATGTGGTGGCTTTTGACGCCGTTCTTTGGTCTCCGAGGCCGTCAAGAACGCCACGCAATGAATATGGAAGATTTTCAACTCTGCAAAAATGACGAAGGTATGGAGTTCGTGCAGTTTACCGAAGGTCCAACGAAGACCAGACAGGGCGGACTGCAGAGCAAAAACAGAGATTTTCAGCCACGAATGTTCTCTGTTGGAGGAGAAAGGTGTCCGGTTGCTCTCTTCAAGCAGTTTGTCGAACGAAGACCACTAAACATGCGAAGGTCAGGTCATTTCTACCTCAGTGTCAAAACAAACCGAAGACTGGATGATAACATCTGGTTCAAAACTCAATGCAATATCCAAACGAAATTATGAAAACCCCAGGGCTGAGAAAAAGCGAAAGGCAGTTTCCGACATCACAACAATTGTGGCTCCACTCGCTCCGGTAAACACGAACGTGCCCGTACCACACACATTGGCCGGCCCATCGATGACAGCGACGAAAGAAAACCAATTCCCGCCATCACTTTCAGGTTTTCAAGCTCAGAATTTCTCCGTGAATCCAACCATGATGAGGTCCCAAGAACAGACCATGATGAACACGTTCAACAACTGTCAAGTGTCTTTCATCATTGGCCGTTCGAAGCGAGCTCCTGAGATTTCAAAACGACAGCCCAGTTCTTGTAAACGCCGAGCGTTCATTATTGAGGATGATTCTGATTGAACGTTTACTTTTCCTAAATATTGTAAAGTGAGTTTTCTTTAGATAAATGTAAAACGCTTGAAAGTTGTTAAATCAGTCCTCAAACATTTCCAACAGGTTCTAATTTGAATGATTTTGAAAGTGTCGGTCTTGTAAAAGTTTGCATTTGACAAACATTGTAATCTGTCTCAGCCAATCAGTTGAATGAACTAAAAAAAGCGCGCTCTGTCAAATTTTTTTGTTGTAGTTATGTTTTTCGTGTATATTATTAATAAGTAATCACATGATTTTTCTCGTGCAATTTGGAATAAATAAGCACTTGTAAATTTTTCAAAGACCACAAAGTGCACGAGCCCGTAGGGCTCGTGCACTTTTGTTGGTCTTTGAAAAATTTACTCGTGCTTATTTATTCCAAATTGCACTCGAAATCATGTGATTACCTATACTAACATAACGTTCTTGGAAAATCAAATTGGGGTCTTTGAGAAACGTCTCGCTGGGCTTATGGCTATGGAGGGAAATTTATACCAGGGTGATAGTTTTCTTAAATTTTGATGCAAAGTATGTTTGAGTGAGCTTTCTCGAAGTAAGCTACTACAAGATCCCCTCCCACGGTCTTACATCTAATATCATTGTCTTTCTCCCAATCATAATCCAGAATTGTGTAATTTGCACTGGTGTTACTCTATTTGCACCGGTGTTACACTTTTTGCACTGGAGTTACACTTGAACTGCACTGCTCTCAGCCAATCAGAATCGAGTAATATTTTCATGTGTATTATTAATGCTCAAATCAAGCTGCTGATAGCCAATCACATTCGAGAATTTTGTCATAGTTTTGATTAACGGTTTGATTGGACTTTTAGTAATAACACGCGCGAGGGGACTACACGCCCAGCAGGGCTGGCGCTCATATGTGGTTCCTGATAAATTTTAGACATCGCTTTAGCTTCCACCTCTCCAGCAAAACACCTCAATACCCCCTTGTATAATCTGGCATGCAGCATGTTATAACAGAGTAAATAGCTTCCCCTTAGTTTTTAATTATCAGTTAAGTTATTATCATTATCATTATCATCATCATTATATTTATCGTTATCGTTATCGTTATCGTTGTCGTTGTCGTTGTCGTTGTCGTTGTCGTTGTCGTTGTCGTTGTCGTTGTCGTTGTCGTTATCGTTATCGTTATCGTTGTCGTTGTCGTTATCGTTATCGTTATCGTTATCGTTATTGTTATTATTATTATTTACTTTATTTTTTAAATTATTTTATAAACTTAGTCGAAGCCCAGGAACAAACACACCAATGGAGTGGCAGATCTGTCCGGACTGCGAGAGTGTAATACCACGAGAAGTTTAATTATGTACACGCTTTTCAATTACCTACCCCTTTCCCCTGCGAGTGCATTCTTCCTTTTCCTCTAGTTTTGGTGATCTTACATTTCTGATTATGGCAGATAAACCTGTCTTCGGCTTCATACTCTGGCTTGCAAAATGACATTCCAGACAGCTTCATGATTTTTGCGTGACAGTTATACATAATGCGCGACAACAGTGCATGGTGGGTGACAGTTGACAGGTGTATCACAGCCAGCATGCACAGCTACCTATTGCGAGGTGTGGCCCAGCGTGGTTCTCGCATTGAAGGTTTAAGGTGCAGATTATAACACTAATTACAAAAATCAAAATCACTTTGCGTTAAGCTTACAATACAAGTGATACGACAATAAAAATTGATATGTACTCTCTTACCTTCCGAGCAAGCAAGAGCTTCGATTCACAGTCTAAGGCAGAGTCTTCAAATACAGAAAATGTCGAAGGTGGCCTAAGTACTCTTTGCAAGGTTTCCCACAATCACACACTTGCCGGATCATCTGCACTTCAGTGATCCACACGATCCCCCGACAATTAAGTATGCAAAACCACATGAAGCAACTAAATTACAATTTCTGACTTTAATATGGATCCAGTTGCGTATGTTATTTACAAGTAAAAACAAATCCGACCTTAATTTGAAAGGCCAAAGGATACAACGCTTTTCACGGGAAAATATTAATCGCGCTAAAACAAGACAGTTCAGAGTTTATTCAAAACATGTGCGTGCGCACATTCTGCGAAATATGATACCAAGAAGTGCACACCTGTTGTCCTGACGCATGCTCGTTGACATTCGTTAAGCACAGAAGATAATATTAATTGGGTATTCGAAACAAAATGACATAAATGTACTAAAACTATTATATTAAAATAATAATAAAAATAAAAACAATCATTAACAAAAAACAAACAGACAAAAGTAACAATTAAGATAAATAAACAACGGCCGTCGCTCCCGAGGGATACTCCCTTATATGGGCTATACAGGTATGTGCGGCCCCAAAGGGTAAGGTTTTTCAGCTGTTTTAGTCATAAATAGGTTATGGTTTTTGTACTCTAGCCCTGATATGGTATGATTTTAAGCCAAGAAGCCACTTTTTCATCACTATCGAAAAGAAAATCAACAAAAGCCCTTCATAAATTTTGTTTATGGTAATTTAACATTGGTTTGAACTTGAGATCCAATTACAACGCAGGTCTGAAACAGAATTTTGATGTAAGGTTCACGTCATAAATAGGATTTTGAATTTTTGGTCAGGTCATAAATAGGGTAGGGAATACCGCAGATTTTGGTCACAAATAGGTAAGGGTTTTGGGAAGCGGGCCTCACTTCTCCACTTAATTTTTTCTGGGAGTGCCCAACCCCCCCCCCCCCCCCCCCCACCTGGACGCCATTCTCACGCGACCTTAGGAGTCCTGTGTCCGTGATTTTGTTTGTAGCCTGGCAACCGTCAAAAGTGTTTCGAACAAGCTATGAAGCCGCATCAATGTTACCATTTCTTATCACGGTAGGCGAGATTAAGGTAAGAAATAGCTCCAAGTATTTAGTAAACTATTTATTCTTCTAGTTTTCCTTAAGATTTTTCCCGATAACGATTTATAAACCGACATTTGTGTCGCGTGCATTGTCTGTGCTCGCGAACCGCCACTTGCTTAATTAATTATTCAAAATTAGCCTTTGCTAAACATGCTCGTTTTCGGCTAGAAACTGTCTTTAAATTACTACAACTGATATCTGGAGGCTTAAAACAATTATTTTACCGGATTGAGACCAACAGGCAAACATTTCAGGGTCAACGCTCGAGATAATAATCGCGACGTGAAAGGTCAAAATGTTAAGCGATTACCTCAAGTGCATGGTTTCAAGATGCTGTCAGTTTTTTTGCGTTTTATTTACCCAAGCTAGATTTGCGATAAAAAGAAAGATGAAGTGATACTTTTATCCAGAAAAATTGTTTTGGGCGGTAAATTCATGTACCAGATTGACTTTTTGGTTCACGAATTTGACCTAAATTTGGACGTGACGCGACATCGCCGTCGCGTATAATTTTAAAAATTTGTTAAAAATTCAGGTTCAAATTAATTACATGTGGATCTGACAACGCGAAATAAGTACTAAAACATTATATTTTAATAATATGGGTTAGCTTTTCCAGCCGCGCACAATATTTTGGCTAGCCAGCCTTCACAAAAAGTGCAATTTCAGGGCCGAGTTTGGCTCTTTTAGGGGCAAAATAGAAAAGGCGGTCTGGAGAAGAAAATAAAAAACCAAACAACCTCAAAGTTACAGTTTTGAAACAAGTTAGTAAAAACCTTCTTCCTGACAAATTTTCAGAAAATCGATTTTTTCTATCATGCATAGGTAGAGGTGATCGTTACAGCAAGTCGCTCTTAAGAAGGAATCAAGAGCTCCCATAATAAACCAATGCAACGGCAAGTTTATAGACCAGTCTATTTTTAGATACTTTTTCAGTTTTTCTGGCGAAATAGGCCGGTTCCAGTCTACATGAGCACGCTTCAGTGAGGATAAAGCCATGCGGCCTCCTGTGAACATGTTGATAGCATGTCGACATGTCGATATTTCAACATTATTCCGGACTTGTGATTGCAATTGGTAACTGAGGTCCCTGTGGGGTTCTGAATTAAAGATAAATCCAAGCAAGAAAATCGATAGGTCTCTGAAAATAAAGTAAAGGAATAAGGGGCAGTTGCAGGCTCCTGATGATGGGCTCCTGCTTGAAGATGATAGTTCTTTAAGCCTAAACTATTCGATAACATTCTGATATGGATTATTTTGTTTTATACATAGAAAACGACCATTTATTTCGCTGTCAAGCTCGTGTGTGAGGTATCACCCTAATGGGCGAAACGGACTTAAAAAATATGCCGTCAAAAATAAAAATTCTTCAATATAAGTGCTGTCCTCAAAATCTTTCACGGGATTATCAGCAGCTGGCATTTATTTTTTAATCGTTTGTCATTACCTGTTGTGCTTCATAGTATCTCTATTCAAAACAACAAGCTGAGTGTGTGAGAACGTTGTCGGAGGATTGCTCTCCTACTGAAGTAATTCGCCTCTTTCAAATTTTCGCAACTGAAAAACTCCATAATTGATCCGATTATGACCATTGCCTGGTCCCATGAATACTACCTTTAAGGCTACCTCTATGACTCACTGCAGGCACCTTCAAAAAAGGACGTAAGGAACCATCGTTTGCCAATGTCCAATGAGCTCAAGAGCCAATCTTTGCAATATTCCTATACAAAGATTTCTCTGTCACTGCGTGTGGTTACCGTTTGAACTTATAGTGTAACCAAATTCTTGCAGGATTTCTTCCATAATGATGGTGTTATCGGTATCTTTTGCAGCTTGAGGGCTGTCGTTTTTACCACTATCAGTGGTCTGTTTCTTGGCAGTGCCATACCATCGTCTCTTAAGGTGAAGAGAAACCAGCAATATAACCACAGCGCCGATAAACAGTATTCCCGCTAAAACCAGGGCAACAATGGTCGGAATGCTGAAAACTTCTTCTGTTAAGAAAATACCGTGATATTACTGTTGCAATCAATTTTAGCATTGCCTTTTGTGGGTTACGTTGGGTGGGGAACTTAGATTTTACTTATGATTAGGCAGGACTTTAGTCGGAGACAAGACAAAGTACCACACACGTTGTAGAAGCCAAAAATTTACTTTTTGTGGTACTCGTTAGCGTTTTCCGATCTCAAATGTACTTCGGAAATGATTTGGCTTTTATTCAAGGCTTGGAGCACAGTTTCTCAAATAAACACGCTACGTCTTATTACCTTCCTTCCCTCACCACGTTTTCTTAAGATTACTGTAGACCTTTAGGAGTGAGTGTCTTCCAAACAATCGTTCGTAGGCGCATCGCTAGCTGTGACGATTATAAAATGTAGACTGCTATAATAGTATAATAGTATGTAGTTTGGTATAATGGCAAGCGCGCACATCCCCTTTTATGCAAAACTGACGATGTTTGCTAAACTGAATTACCTGCTTTGGTGTTATCACGTACAGCCAAACAAACAACTCCGTGTCAATCAGCAGGTGATGAACCACAAACGTGTGTAAGGCTTTCTCGATTTTCTTATTGGTTGCTGAGAAAATATATTTTGAATTCAGCGAATAGAATATTTGTTGATCATCGTCACGTAAGAGAGCGTAAAAGCAGGACAATTTGAAATATCAAAAAAAAAAAGCTTCACACACTTTGTTAGCCCATTACCTCTTGATTTATAATGTCCAGTCAGTCTGGATGTCTGGGATGTCTGCGGTAACACAAAATCTGGTAATTCAGTTTAGCAGATACGATCAATTTTGCGCTTAAAGGCTTGTGCATGCCCTTAAAAACCAAAATAGCAAAATATAGTGTTAGTTTTGTGATTCTACAGTCTATTAGCTTTCCAATGATATATAGTTTGCCGTGATTTTCTTTAAAGCAGCGCGTAAACAAAGCATTTTCCGGAAGGCACTGTGAAATTCTATGGTAAACGTGTGACTGCAAAGGCAAAAGCCTAATTTTGATATATGAAAATTCAGACTAAAACAATAGACCTCAGCACGAGGATCTGAGGAATAAGCCCCACAAACTCTGTAGTTATTCCCCAAAGCCTCATACAGAACCCTATTGTCTAAAGCTGTTCGAAATTTAATATATCGACGTTGGTCTATTAACGATGCATACTAAGGTCTGCAAAATTTTCTCAAATTTGCACAAACCTTAAGGCGCGGACAGTTTGAAAGAACTTTCAAATATCGCTAGTAGTTTACATCCCTAATCCGTTATAATAATCAAAATTAACTATAAATTCCCCTGCTCTCAGCCAATCATAATGAAGTGATTTCTATATAATAATGTAAATAATAACCCACCCTGCTTCCTGAAAAAAAGTAATTAAAGATAGAATTTGAAGTGAAAGGAGAAAGCTATTAATAGGATTGTAAGTTATACATGCCAGCTAGATCACGGGGGTTATTAACCAAAGAAAACTAAATGAGCCACCTGAACACTTACTGGAGTAAATATGATGTAGGAATATCAATCGGAGTGATATGATATGGAGTGATATGTGAGTCTAATAATTTATATGGATGGATACTCCCACATTTCAGTCGCTGTTTTTGGTCCAGAAGATCACACAATATTCCCTTTTACTATTTTATTTATTTCCGTAACTGCATGAGAATAATCAAAGTTAATTTCATGCTAGTATCACCATTGTTTGTTAAATTAAGGTTATATGTAATGTTGAAATTCATGCCATAACCAATTTGAGACTCGTCTCCCGGACATATCCACATCTACAGCTTAATTCTTCTTTAATAATGATTTTAAAGAGTCGAAACAATGCCGTCCAGTGATGTTTTGTTCCATCACCGCCGCTTGTAGATGGAAAACGTCAAAGAAACAAGGGCAATAATGGCCATCATTCCACTTATTCCCATGGCAACGATGATTGGTGCGGTGAAAAGAAGCTTAGGCATGTCAGATTTTTCTTCATCACAGTGAAAACAGACACACAGAAAAGTTTATAACTCTTCTGCGAAACGTAACTCGGTCTAAGCCTTTTTGGGGCAATTTAAGGTCATGTTCATTAAAGTCAAAGGTCCGAATAATGGTGGTTTTCACGTCACGCAAGTAAGCTTAATTATCACGTAAGTAAGCTTAATTATCAGGCAAGTAAAAAATAAAATCGCTTACCATTCAATAAATTGAGTCAAGAAATTGAAAGATCCTAGAAGAGTAGTAAATAAGCAACGTGCCAAAGTTTCGGAGATGTGCGATATTCCGAACTCGAGTTATTTGGCAAAAAGCGTCACTGAAAATTATAGTGTTTAGTATGGAGACGCCATGTTGGAGCCCGTCTGAGGGACTCCAACATGGTGGCCGGAAACCAGTGGAAACATCTGGAGTTTACTTTGGGTTTCTCAAAGCGTTTATTCTCTCTGTTAAACTTGAAAACATTCGCATAGGCACTTCTCTCAACATATTGGTTTCTCAGAACTCAAAAACATAACGCGAATCGATGTTTTCGTGTCCGTATAATGTTACCCAAAAACAATGCCGCCTTCACGCATTGTGAAAAAACCGTGTTCTATTTTCAATAAAGAGCGGTCTACCGAGCTGAAGATAGGCTAACAAATATATGCTTAAAAATCACTTTTACCTGATAAAGGTAAAAACTTAAAATTTTTAATTTTAGTTATTTCTCACATCACGTGAAAACCAAGAATTATCTTCATAGTTACTATGGCCTGTACAGAAGATTTCGTTCGATGTAAGTTGCCTGAAATTGGTGGAACTTAAAAGCAATGACCACAAATTGATTCAATTCATTCCGTATTGCAATTATGACATTGGTTTTAAAGAAGTAGATGCTGAAGAGTGTAGAGCAATTATAAATTGTAGTAACTTATAACTTTTTTTTTTTTGTGTTTGCTCGTTTTTTTTTTTTTTTTTTAGTTTAATCAGCAATGCATTTATTTTTTTTTTTAATTACCGAAATCATATATCCATGAAATGCTAGCGTTATGTCTAGAGCTTGCATGTTAGCTGTGACCTCTATCCATGCACTAGCTAAATGGGATTTTATTTTGCTTTATACCTAATTGAGAACATTAAAAAACAAGATCGAAAAAATAATAAAGAAATGGTAATTGTAGTTGCATGGTGTCATACTGTGAAGAGATCAAAGATTAAGAAAATTCACGTTCTACTCTAACACCAGTGGAAAGAAAAGGTGTAATGATGAGCTTGATGAACAGTTCTGTTATGATGTGTTAAGATGTATTTAGAATTATTGGCAGACAATATAGTTGTGGGTGATATAGCTTTTAATCAAATAACTGTAAACATATATATGATCTTACCTAGAGACTTGACTGGAGAGTCGCTGATTTTGACTAGCACTGACGCTAAAGCAGTTTGATATTTCCATACATACAGCACAAATTTGTACGACGCCGACGACTCTAGTTCTGATACAGTCACGTGATTGTCATTTAGACCTTCCCTTCCCGGCCAGAACCGAACTCGGTCACCACATGTTCCTGTGCATTGCTGACGAACACTGTCTTCACCGTCTTCGCATTTAAAGCACGAGATCTCATAATGATCATAGGTTGAAAATTTATGGGGATTGTCCACTGCGCGCCATGTAAGAACAGCTGTGGTGTCATCTACATACGTTTTATCCAATAGAATTTAGCTTCAACAGTAGTAAAAAAGAAAAAAATAAATAAATAAATACATCAGTATATAAATGATATTATAAACAAACAAACTTACTAAACGTCAAGGAGATGCCAAAGGAATTAAGGAAAGAGGTAAAAAGGAAAAGGGAAGGAAGGAAGGAATGAAAGGAAGAAGGGAGAGAAGGAGGGCGGGAGCGGAAGGGGGTGGGGGACGCCGAGACAGGGATAGGGAGAGAGAAAGAGAAAGAATGAATGTTCCATCTGCACCTGAGATTTTTGTTCCGAACTGAATCTCGGTGTTTCTGTTAGAGTTGGGTCCATACAGATGACTCACTCCATTTTCAGCAGTTACCCTTAAGAAATATGACGTATTTGGTTGTAATGCTGTCAGTGCCACATGTGTGTAGGGGGTGTTAAATTGCATTGGCCAGTACTCCAAGTTTCCACTACATGGCTTTCTGTAGCTGCAGTCTGGGCTGGCATCGCATTGAAAACAGTTGACATCATAGACTACGTCATTTCTTCCTCCACTGTCTGATGGCGCTAACCAAGCTACTACGATTACAGTTTGGTCTTGAAAGATTACTGATAAACTTCTTGGAGCAGATGGTGGTGCTGGAGAGAAATAGCAAGGCATAACGTTTATTTATGGAATTAATTATCTAAGGACATTATTATATAACGAGGGATTTTTATCTAACCTAAGATATTTCTCAGGTTGTACACTTCCCTATTTAGAACATTACAGATTACTTCGTTAGGACACCCAGATAGAAAATATCCGAGAAACTACTTTGACGTAATGTTTTGAGTTTGCCATAAACCATTTGGTTTCAATAGAATACCCGCAACTGAAATGGGTTTTCCCTTTTTTATTTCTATTTTACCGAAAAATTGCTTTCTTTAATTTTGTAGTTTATTTTTTTTCTATTTACTTTTTTTTAGGGGGTTGGGGGTGGGGGTGGGGGTTGTCTTGCTGTTGCTATTTAAAAAGAAAACATCACTGTTAGCTACTGATACTCAGAAGAAGTTAATGAAATACAAACATCAACGACAACGACAACGACAACGACAACGATAACGATAACGATAACGATAAATATAATGATGATGATAATGATAATGATAATAACTTAACTGATAATTAAAAACTAAGGGGAAGCTATTTACTCTGTTATAACATGCTGCATGCCAGATTATACAAGGGGGTATTGAGGTGTTTTGCTGGAGAGGTGGAAGCTAAAGCGATGTCTAAAATTTATCAGGAACCACATATGAGCGCCAGCCCTGCTGGGCGTGTAGTCCCCTCGCGCGTGTTATTACTAAAAGTCCAATCAAACCGTTAATCAAAACTATGACAAAATTCTCGAATGTGATTGGCTATCAGCAGCTTGATTTGAGCATTAATAATACACATGAAAATATTACTCGATTCTGATTGGCTGAGAGCAGTGCAGTTCAAGTGTAACTCCAGTGCAAAAAGTGTAACACCGGTGCAAATAGAGTAACACCAGTGCAAATTACACAATTCTGGATTATGATTGGGAGAAAGACAATGATATTAGATGTAAGACCGTGGGAGGGGATCTTGTAGTAGCTTACTTCGAGAAAGCTCACTCAAACATACTTTGCATCAAAATTTAAGAAAACTATCACCCTGGTATAAATTTCCCTCCATAGCCATAAGCCCAGCGAGACGTTTCTCAAAGACCCCAATTTGATTTTCCAAGAACGTTATGTTAGTATAGGTAATCACATGATTTCGAGTGCAATTTGGAATAAATAAGCACGAGTAAATTTTTCAAAGACCAACAAAAGTGCACGAGCCCTACGGGCTCGTGCACTTTGTGGTCTTTGAAAAATTTACAAGTGCTTATTTATTCCAAATTGCACGAGAAAAATCATGTGATTACTTATTAATAATATACACGAAAAACATAACTACAACAAAAAAATTTGACGAGAGCGCGCTTTTTTTAGTTCATTCAACTGATTGGCTGAGACAGATTACAATGTTTGTCAAATGCAAACTTTTACAAGACCGACACTTTCAAAATCATTCAAATTAGAACCTGTTGGAAATGTTTGAGGACTGATTTAACAACTTTCAAGCGTTTTACATTTAAGTAAAGAAAACTCACTTTACAATATTTAGCAAAAGTAAACGTTCAATCAGAATCATCCTCAATAATGAACGCTCGGCGTTTACAAGAACTGGGCTGTCGTTTTGAAATCTCAGGAGCTCGCTTCGAACGGCCAATGATGAAAGACACTTGACAGTTGTTGAACGTGTTCATCATGGTCTGTTCTTGGGACCTCATCATGGTTGGATTCACGGAGAAATTCTGAGCTTGAAAACCTGAAAGTGATGGCGGGAATTGGTTTTCTTTCGTCGCTGTCATCGATGGGCCGGCCAATGTGTGTGGTACGGGCACGTTCGTGTTTACCGGAGCGAGTGGAGCCACAATTGTTGTGATGTCGGAAACTGCCTTTCGCTTTTTCTCAGCCCTGGGGTTTTCATAATTTCGTTTGGATATTGCATTGAGTTTTGAACCAGATGTTATCATCCAGTCTTCGGTTTGTTTTGACACTGAGGTAGAAATGACCTGACCTTCGCATGTTTAGTGGTCTTCGCTCGACAAACTGCTTGAAGAGAGCAACCGGACACCTTTCTCCTCCAACAGAGAACATTCGTGGCTGAAAATCTCTGTTTTTGCTCTGCAGTCCGCCCTGTCTGGTCTTCGTTGGACCTTCGGTAAACTGCACGAACTCCATACCTTCGTCATTTTTGCAGAGTTGAAAATCTTCCATATTCATTGCGTGGCGTTCTTGACGGCCGCGGAGACCAAAGAACGGCGTCAAAAGCCACCACATAGAAGAAATAAGCGCTTCTGGAGTTTTAGAACCAATTTTTTCTGCCTCCCACAGCACCTCTTCTTCTTCCTCAGTTAAACTTCTGGCTTTATTTGGTCGTTTGTCCATACCGGATTGGCGAAGCTGCCGAGCTTTCCCCTCTAAAACTTGCTCGGAAGAGTGGAACTCCCTGTCTCTTATGTCTTTCTCACTTAAATGTCTATCAAGTGCAGATATCATCACTCTTAAGCTGTCTGGCTCGTAGTCGTCACCGTTTTTGTTTTTTACTTCAGCGTCGAATGTTTCAAGTAGCTTGTTTAGATTTTCTGGCTCGTTTTCCTCGATTTTGTTGACAATATTTTTCTGTTTGCACCACGTCTCCCATACATTCAGCCAGAAAGACGTACTCCTTACTGTATTTGGGTTTTTGGAAAAACTTTTGAGCTCTTCAACGTTCGCCAAAACCAAACGTTGTTTGCTGAAAACCCCGGCCATTTTCCTCTGCGTCTTATCTCAAAATTTCCGCCAATATGTTGCTATAGAAACAGCTCTAATCTGATTGGTTCTTGTTGGTTTCTTTTGTGTTTTTAGCCAATCAGAAAGCATTTGTAATTCGCACTCGTGTTACAAGTTTGCACTCGTGTTACACATTTTGCACTCGTGTTACAGAAGAACTGCACTCCTTTCTCAGCCAATCCGAATTGAGTAATTTTTTCGTGTATATTATTAATAAGATTCTATCAAGTTCCCGTTCTGTTGTCTCAGCCAACAAAAACACTTAACTTGGTTCGTCAGCAAATCTGTCTCTTTGTTGAATTAATTCATCACAAGAAGTTTCCGGGAGTTAGTTTTCTGAGGAACGCACCTGAGGGGTCTACAGTGACGCGCCCAGGAGGCTTGGCGCTCATAGATGTGGCTCGTGGGAGATTTTTCGATTCACAGTCTAAGGGCCGATTTACACGGCACGACTTTCTCGCATACGACAAGCTTACGATAGGCCTACGACATGACTTACGACCATTTAAGCGAGTTGTAGGTTTGATTTACAAGAAACAATTTATGTCATAGGCCTGTCGTACGCTTGTCGTCTGCGACAAAGCAGTACCGTGTAAATCGGCCTTAAAGAAGTCTCCAAGTCTCCAAATACAGAGTATTTCGAAGGTGACCTTAAGTACTCTTTGCACAGCTTCCAACAACCATGCAGGATTCTCCAGAAGTGCGCACCAGGGTGCGCATCTATTATCCTGACGCATGCTCGTTGAAATGCGGTAAGCACAGAAGATAATATTAATTGGGTATGCGAAACAAAATGACATAAATGTACTAAAAATTATATATTACAAAAATAAAAATAATCCATTACAAAAAACAAACAGACAACCAAACAAACAGTAACAATTATTAGTAAAATTCACTAGTGGTCTATTATGAATGCTGCGTTCTGATTGGTTGAGCTACTAATAGGCTATTTGTTATATCCCACTAGTAGCGAAAAGCGCCGGCTTTGAAAACCAAAACAATGGCAGCTGAATAGCTTTAACTAGCGAAATATGTTTTCTCTCGATATTTTTTTGACCAACTAGTTGGATTTTACTAAAACAATTATTCCTCTCGCCCTCATGGGCTCTGAGTCAATAGCCCATTCGGCCTTCGGCTTTATGGGCTATTGACTCAGAGCCCTTGAGGCGAGAGAAATAATTGTTTAAAAATATAAATAAATAAGTCCGCCGCTTTCACCCGACCTTGGGACTCCTGTGTCCGTGATTTTGTTTGTAGCCTGGCAACCGTCAAGAGTGTTTCGAACAAGCTATGAAGCCGCAGCAATGTTACCATTTCTTATCACGGTAGGCGAGATTAAGGTAAGAAATAGCTCCAAGTATTTAGTAAACTATTTATTCTTCTAGTTTTCCTCAACATTTTTCCCGATAACGATTTATAAACCGACATTTGTGTCGCGTGCATTGTCTGTGCTTGCGAACCGCCACTTGTTTAAGGTTAATTAATTATTCAAAATTAGCCTTTGCTAAGCATGCTCGTTTTCGGCTAGAAACTGTCTTTAAATTACTATAACTTATATCTGGAGGCTTAGAACAATTATTTTACCGGATTGAAACCCACAGGCAAACATTTCAGGATCAACGCTCGATATAATAATTTCGACGTGAAAGGTCAAAATGTCAAGCGAATACCTCAAGTGCCTGGTTTCAAGACGCTGTCAAATTTTTGCGTTTTATTTACCCAAGCTAGATTTGTGATAAAAAGTAAGATGAAGTGATACTTTTATCCAGAAAAATTGTTTTGGGCAGTAAATTCATGTACCAGATTGACTTTTTGGTCACGAATTTGACCTAAAATTTGGACGTGACGCGACATCGCCGTCGCGTATAATTTTGAAAATTTGTTAAATATTCAGGTTCAAATTACATGTAGAGCTGACAACGCGAAATAAGTACTAAAACATTATATTTTAATAATATGGGTTAGCTTTTCCAGCCACGCACAATATTTTGGCTTGCCAGCTTTCGCAAAAAGTGCAATTTCAGGGCCGAGTTTGGCTCTTTTAGGGGCAAAATAGAAAAGGCGGTCTGGAGAAGAAAATAAAAATCCAAACAACCTCAAAGTTACAGTTTTGAAATAAGTTAGTAAAAACCTTCTTCCTGACAAATTTTCAGAAAATCGATTTTTTTTTCTATCTTGCATAGGTATAGGTGATCGTTACAGCAAGTCGCTCTTAAGTTTACAAAAAATAAATAAATGTATTTATTACATAAACACCTGTGAAATACCAGGATTTCTCCTTTTACTAAAAAAAAATCATTTCTACATCGCACGCAGTGAACATACTGTTTTATCTTTCACATGTAAGGATATTGGTGTAGCCATAGTTACTAAAATGATCACCATTGCTATGGTTACATAATTTTTTAAAAAGTACTTAGATATGAAGAATCTTTATTTATGACTGCATATTTTTTAAGTCCGTTTCGGCCATTAGGGTGTTACCTCACACACGAGCTAGAGAGCGAAATAAATGGTCGTTTTCCATGTATAAAACAAGATGATCCACATCAGAATTTTATCGAATAGTTTGGGCTTAATGGGGGAGAAACTTAACTGAGATCTGAAAACCTCCTTTTTTGGCTTCTGCAGTCCAGTGGGCATCAAAGTTTACCGTGTTTGTTCGATTCTCTCTCTCTTAGTTCCTTGCTCCCAGGTGGGGGATAGGGCCGGATTTGTTCGATTCACGTTTCCTTTAAATGTTTCGAGCCACGCCCATATTTGGTATGTCACGTGACCACAATAGAAAACGTCTAAAAACTCGGACTGAGTAGATCGTTTTCGAAATATAATAATACATTTTGCCAAAACACGGCATTATCTACATCTTGTAGTATGCCTTTGAGGAAATGTACAATATTTCAAAAATTATAGATGTTTAAGTGCTTTTATAGCCTCTTAAAGACATCAGATTGCTTAAACCACCAAGATGTATATACTAATAAAGAATCAATTGTGCAAACAGACGTGCAATAATTTACAATTATATAATAACCCAAGTTATCTTGCATTTTGATTGGTTCTCGCCTATGATCTATTAGAGGACAGATGCACGATTGACGTCGTCATTGCAAAGTTTTTTTTTCTCTCTCTCTCTCTCTCTCTGCTGTTTTAAAATGGCGAAAAGTTCTGAGAATTAAGATAATATTTTACGTGGCTACTTAGGCAAACGATAAGGTACACAAAAGTCTTGCCGAGGCATTGAATAAGTTCGAGAAGCAGGAAGAACAAAGACAAAGCCATTTTATTTAGAAAAAGATTAAGCAAAAAATACTCCAGCAGTCTCAGTCGGCAATCGAGCAAGACAAAACCAAGCACAAAATTGGTGTTGGAAGGCCGAGAACCATTGCTTTCTCTCGAATTTAAAAAATCCTATAGACAAAATGTTTCTGAGTTATTTTAAAAATTCAACTTTTCCCAGTCTCCAAATAACTGTTGACACACTGATTGATGTCACTAATGAAATATCTAAACAGCACTTTTAAAATCATGCCAGGCCCCGTTTACGCGGATCCGGACAAATTTTTACAGGGATGAATTTTGTTCTTAGACCGACTGTTTACAGGGCTCCGTGCAAATTCTGTTGCAGTGGTGTTTACACGGATCCGTGCAAAGTTTAGACCAGTCACCGCATTTGATTCCAGGACATAACCGCGCTATCTGAGCAAAAAGTTGCACGGTGAGGGTGTTTACACGGGTCCGTACAAATATGGAAACGTCGCGGTCAAAAAGTTCACTTGCTTTTTTCAGGTCCCAAACTTGCACACTTAGCCGTTCAAAAATTCGTCCAGTTCCGCTGGTCCCATGTAAACGCAAGGTGGAACCGTGCAAGTATTTGTCCGGGCAAAGATTTTTCCGAACCCGGCCCGTGTAAACGGGGCCTCAGTTAAAATAAACACATAACCTTGCTTTCCCGGCGATGCAGCTATTCCAGTCCATTTCAGGACGTAGCAGCGAAGTAAGTATAGTTAACCACAGCTCACGGCCAACAGTCTCGCAGCCCAAATGTGTCTCCGACATCATATCAAACTGATTTAAGAATCACCAACCACAGAAGACTAAAATTTCCACCGTCGCAAAGGCTCCTCTCATTCTCCTCTCAAGACTCGAATCAAATGGCCTCTAGGTTGACCGCAACCAGAAGTTTTTTGAGGGTATTTTTTCAACTCCGACAATTTTCAAGACAACGTCCAAGTTTTTTGGCTCACAAGGCTGCTCTGACGACAAAAACTGACTTGATTTTTCCAGCATTTTTTTCAAGATTTGTAGATTTCGCCGCTTAATTCTACTTTCGCTGTAAGTTTTCAAATGGTAAATGATCGATCGCTCAACGCAGCGTTGGTGGATGAGATCCTTCGCCATAACTTCATATCCCTGTTATGACGAATATCCAAGATACTATGCTGCTTTAAGGTAAGGTAAAGTCTGCATTCGAGCCAACTGGCCCATCAGGCCGGAGCTTATCCGGGTTTCTGTAGCATGAAGCGACTAGGAGTATTTCTACTCGCCCCTGGATGGGATGCTAGTCCATCGCAGGGTTACACGCAGCATTAAATTCGCCGGTACCCATTTATACACCTGGATGGAGAGAGCACCGTGAGAATAGAGTGTCTTGCCCAAGAACACAATGTCCCCGGCGAGGGCTCGAACCCGGACCGCTCGCTCCGGGGTCGAGCGCACTAACCATGAGGCCATATCTAAGGCATCGGTTGGATGTTTTGTTTTATTTTGATAGATAGGTAAATTGAATCACAAACGATGCACACAAATTTATGGCCGCAAACGCGGATGCAAACATTGCATTCTGTTTTCCCATGTTCAGTCTGTTGCAATTGTTTCGTACTTCTTCATATTCACTTCCAAAAATTATACTAAAACAATAGTATTCGCGTAACGCTCAGAGAGCAATACACAATCAATGCTTGGGTTGCACGTGACGTCATGCACGTGCTCTATGAACGTCTTTGTCGAAAAATATATACTTATATTGGGACTTTTTGCCTTTTAGAAGTGTCGAAAAAAGTGCTGATTTAAATTTTTGCTTGATCAATTCCGATATTCAGAGGCCTAGATAGCTAAAGTAAGTTCCAGATGTTTACACTTTTTTCCGGCCGCCATGTTGGTGTTCCTGGGAAGTACACCAACATGGCGGCTCTATACTGGGCTCTGTAAATTTTGTTCAAAATAATTCGACACACCTAAAGCTTGAACATGTGTCTTAATTATTTATCTCCTTTAACACTATATTTTCTTGAGTTTACTCACTAAATGGTTTTCCATTTTTTTTCCCCAATTGCGTGACGGTGCAACCCAGGAATTACTGATCCAGTATTAACCGCTTTCCCCATCGACCAGTAATTAAGTGCTCTGCTGCAAAGATATATAGCAGCAACATGTATTTATATAATTATTAGGCTTCCACTTTAAATACATTTAAACACATCTCTAATTTCTTTTCCGTAAAAGGTTTGCATTTATATAAACCCCGTCTATAGAAGATTACGCCAGTTTTAATTTTGCTTTATTTAATTAATTTATTTTTTTCTCAAGCATTAAAGAAAGAAGTGTCTAAAGTGGAAATACTCTAAACACCAAGTTCCGGTATAAAGAGTACCTGGCTATTTCCACGTGCCATCCACTTTTAATCAATCACTTAAGAGTGCAGCTGTCAAGAAATATTTGAACTGTCTACCGCAATTACTGATAAAAGTGTTTCGGCTTTTTTGGAAGAATATTATGGTAAAACGTAAGCAAATTATGACAGTGGCATATCTGTATTTCAGTTTAATGAGACTTTAAATTAAAGCACGTTCAATTCGGGCTTGACTCCATAACGTACTATCAATTCCAAATGTGAGAGGAAACACCTTGCTAACATATCATAAAATTGTATAGATATATGTATATACATATATTTATTGTTGACTTCACGCAATTATTGTTTACTTGGTACAATAGTCTAAAAGGCATTGCATGGCTATCTAGATTTTTCGCTGATTGTCTCTGCTATATATGCAACATTTTGTACTAATGGAAAAAAACTAACGATTTTTTCCTCTTTCAGTAAAGGTCAGTGGGCTTAGTTAATTTCCAGACTGAGCCAGCTTTCAACGTTAATTGAGATACATTTTTCGTTTGCGTGAGATTTGCCGTGTAAAATTTGCTGAAAATACATTTCAAATTTAAAGCAGAGATAAATCTAATATGGTATTCTACTTTTAGTCAACTGCGAAGTGAAATGCGCGTCTGGCAAATAATGTAATTAAAAGTGAAACAACAGCTGTTGCTATCCATATATTTTCCTGGCTTTAAAGAAAATTTATAGAATATAAATTACAGTTAATGATACAACCTTTAGCTTATTAGAGTCAAGCTAACAGTAAACAATAATGTATTTGTAAATGTTAGCAATACAAGGGTACAAAGGTCATTTAACCCACATGGCTTCACGTGCAGTCAATTAGATTTGTCCAATTTTCTCCCTGTCAATCAAGTATGTTTGTCCGTTTGCTTCGGTTCATGATTCATTCAGTTCTCTCGATTTGACAAAAATCACAGTTTTCAAGCCAGTTAGCACTGTTTCTACAAGAATTACAGTATTTCTTTCGCTAATATCTCAACATCCTGTCTGAGTTCAGTACAGTTTTGCCTGTCGTCATGCCATCGTCGAGGAAAAGAGGCAATCAGCAACGTAATAGTGAGCAACCAGTATCACGAGGTCGACCACCGAAGCGCCGCGCCAAAACCAGTCAAAAGCCAAATCAGCGGCAGAATCATCTCGTTCTTCCAAACCAAGTGCCTAGTGTAGACAACAACCCTCAGAGCCGTGGTAATTTGCAGCTCTTCTCTGGGGATCAACTGGAAACGCTGAGAATTATGATAGCAGACAAGGTTGCCGAGTCAAGCCGCGATATCGCCACTGAAGCTGTTCGTGCCGCCGTGACCGCTCTGCAGAACCAAAACCCCGTAGCTGTCGGTACAACTCCGCAAAGAGACACAAATCCAACAGGAGCTACCGATCCACCAAGGCATTCAACTTCATTAGGCGGTCCAAATCCACTTTGTGACAACACCGAGTCACCACAACTGCCATCATTTTCCGTCCCAAACCAGGACATCCCGCGTCGTACGTGAAAGATATCCAAAGTGGTGAGTTTTATGATCTGTCGAAATTGTTACCAAGAAACCTTAGCATGTTTGACGAGGATGATAATTTAACATTGACTCTCGACAACTCAGCTATTACGGTTACCAAGAAGAGAAAAAGCAGCCCGTCTCAAATAACAGAAATTGAACAATGGACGACGGCGTTTCCTACGTACATGAGTGTATTCACTCACAAATACCCCTTCAGGGCCCAAGAGGTTTTTTTTTTTGCAGTACTTGAGTTTAATCAGATATGCAGCTAGAGTCTATAAGGGACTTGGGTGGGCTATTTACGACCACAAATTTCGGCAAAAGGCCAGTCTCGACAAGTCTCTTGTATGGTCGTAGATAGATCAGCATTTGTGGCTGACTATTTTTACAGTGTCACCTTTGGCACTAAAAGAGGAGTATCCTCTTTGCAATAGTGGACCCCAAAGCAATGCCTCAAAGGGGGGCGTCCGAGGCATTTGCCACCAATACAAGAGTCGGTGTCTGTAGTAAGGACCAGTGCGAGTACCAACACATCTGTAATAGATGTAATGGCAAACACCCAGGGCGGGACTGCAGTAGGGAACGCAGCGAAGGAGGCTATGTCAGGGATCATGACCAGAAAACCTATGCTAGGGCTGGTGAGGAGGTCCACCGCCCCTCCAAATCTAGTAGTTCCTCAGGCCACCACAAATCATGAGTTTGCTGGGTCACTCCCCACTCCTATAAATGTAAATAGACTTGAGATTGCTTTAGCTGATCACCCCAACAGGGTTTTTGTTTCTATTTTATTGCAAACCTTTAGACTTGGAGCTAATATAGGTTTCTTTGGGCGACGTTCCCCAAGATTTTCAAGAAACCTGCCTACTGCTTTGGCCCAACCTGACATTGTGAAGGCCAATTTAGGTAGGGAAATATCTCTGGGTCGGGTAGCGGGCCCCTTTTCAACACCACCATTTCCCAATTTTCAAGTTTCACCCATAGGATTAGTACCTAAAAAGTACTCGGATAAGTTCCGCACTATTTTCCACCTCTCATTCCCAAAGTCAGGTGTCACTAGCATAACTTATTTAATTTCAAAGGAAGATTTCAGCCTGAATTATATCACCATTGATGATCTGGGCTGCCATGACCTTAGCTTTCTTCGGTTTCATTCGGTTAGGTGAACTGACATGTAACTCCCAATTTAGCTCTGATGCTCATCTTACACCTCTTGATATTATCTTTCATCCATCCCAGTCCAATCCCTCTCATCTTTTAGTCAGAGTCAAGGTTTCTAAAACTGATCCCTTCAGGATGCGGCATCCCCTTTTAATAGGACAAACTAATCAGGGTATCTCCCCTGTAAATGCAATGAAGCATTATCTTACCAGGAGGGGAATTACACCTGGACCTCTTTTTGTTTTTGCTTCTGGGCGTCCATTGACTAAGGATGCATTAACTGCTGAGACTAGGCAACTTCTCTCTCATTTGGGTTGTCAAGCATCCGATTGTGCCGGTCATAGCTATAGAATTGGTGCAGCAACAGCTGCAGCTTCAGCGGGCCTTCCCCCATGGTTGGTTACAACATTAGGCAGGTGGTCATCTGATTGTTATGAGAGATACATCCGATGCCCACAGGCAGTTTTATCTGGGGTTGCTTTGAAGCTACTTCAAAACTCGAGTTAGTTATTGTTACATTGTTTGTGCAGCAACAGCTGCAGCCTCAGCAGCCCCACCCCCCCTCCCCTCCCCCATGGTTGGTTAAAACATCAGGAGTGTGTGGTCATCTGATTCTTGTGGGAGAGATATATCCAATGCTCACAGTTAATATTATCTGGGGTTGCTTCCAACCCACTTCAAAACTCAAGTTAATTATTGTTTACATTGTTGCCTGGAGTGGTTTTTGATAAACTCATTTTATTTACTGGTGTGTAATTCTGCAAGGTTATTTCATACTAAACTTTTTTACTATTTAGTGCTTTGCACATTATCTGATATTTTCATGAGCTTCTGTTCATTGGGTCTTAGAAAAAACCACTCTACGCATCTTTATTAAAGCATATCATCAACGGCTTTAGCATATCATTTAATATTTGTTCTCTTCGTCTATGGGGAGTACACTTTGTGTATTTTTGGGGATTAAGTGCTCACATGCTGGCCACACTTTCACCCATAGACTCATGGCAGCTATTCATTCTGGGGATTGGTACCCCTATAGCTGTGTTGCCTTGGGAATGAATGTTATCCCGGGGGATTACCACCTCCTGTAGGGAATTACTACCCCTTCCACGGCCAAGGGATTATCACCCTTAAGAGAGAATTATCATCTCTCTTTGTTGCATAATACTAGCTCTAGACCAGCATGTTATAACAGCAATTTTGCGACTGGAGTGCTTAATCCCCTACCCCTTTACTCCACAAAGTGTGTTCATATTCTTGTCCTAGCTAAGGGGTTGATAGCATTAAGTACCGCTGTATAGCATTTTTTTTAGCGCGATTTTCAGTTCATAACACTATATAAAACTCCTACATGTGTCGCCATGTTGGTGTCCATTGGAGGTACATCAACACGGCGGCTTCATACTGGGCTCTGTAAATTTTGTGCAAAATAATTTGACAAATATTTGAAGATCGGGAAAACGTACAGACCTAAAACTTGGAAAAATGTCTATATTATTTATCTCCTTTAGCATTATATTTTCTTGTGTTTATTAACTGAATGGTTTTCGAATTGTTTTTATTTTTAATTGCGTGACGGTTCAACCCAAGAATTACTGATCCAGTACTAACCGGTTTCCCCAGTCGACCAGTAATTAAGTGCTCTGTTGCAAAGATATATGGCAGCTTCATGTATTAATTGGGTTTACACTAGTCTTAAAATACATTTAAAAGACATCTCCACTTCCTTTTCCGTAAAAGGTTTGCATTTATATAAACCACGTCTAAAGAAGATTACGCCAGTTTTCATTTTATTTATTGATTGATTGATTGATTTATTTTTTATTTATTTTCTCTATTTTTTCTTTCTCAAGCATTAAAGAAAGAAGTGTCTAAAGTGGAAATCCTCTAAACATGAAGTTCCGGTATAAAAATTACCTGGCTATTTTCAATTTCAATCAATCCCTTAACAGAGCCAAAGATCTTTGAGATGTCTACCACAACCACTGATAAAAGTGTTTCTTTTTCGGAAGAATATTCTGGTAAAACATAAGCAAATTATGCCAGTGGCATAAATGTATTTCGGTCCCATAAGACTTTTAATGAAAGCATGTTCAAGTCGGGATTGACTCCATAACGTAGTATCAAATTCAAATGTGACAGGAAGTACCTTGCTTACCTGTAGTAAGATTGTATAAATATATGTACTGATATATGAACAACTGTTGGCGAGTATCTCAGGCCAACAAAGGTGTCACCACCTCAGGAGGATTAGCAAGATTCCTAGTCTAAACCTCACAACATGAACGACTGTAGAAAGTTAAAAAGAGAAGCGAGGACGGACAACTTCTGACTTTATTAATTAGCACCACTTATTGTTCTTCTTTTTTGTAATGTTATACTTTCTGGATACTTGGCACTTGTAATTACGTAATCGCTAGCACTTAAATCTCATTTAAGTTTCGTTTTTGTTCAAAGTTGTAATAATTGTAGAAGGTCCTTGACCGAAACGATTTATTAAATTTTTAATTTTTAGCTCATTTTTTTACTTCAGAAGTTGTCCGCCCTCGCTTAATAACGGCTTAAGAAATAAAATGAATAAGGAATATTTAGGATTTAGACATTCAGAATAAAGAATTATACGGTTTCCGTAAAAGAATAATGAATAATAAACCGTCTCTGACTTAAGAATAAATTATGCACAGAGTACGCTCAAAGTCACTCTCCCGGCTCTTTCTGCTGGCTGTATTCACTGATGACTTTGATCAACCTTCAATCGGTAAGGACTTTGTGGCAGGATCTTGCTTATGACTGGCTCCTTGGTATTCACCACTGTCAGGTTCATCTTTGACCTTTGATAGATTCCATTGTGTTAATGATAAAAAATGGACGACAGGTCAAACACGACTCCTATTGGTCAAGATAAGAAAACTTTGACCTTGCTCTAATGAGTACATTTTTTCAAAGATCTCTCTTTTCTGTATGAAAGCAGGGGAGGGTCTTTATAGATGTCCCGTAGCAGAGGCTGATTTTGTATTAAATGCTATTTACCGATGAGAATGTTTTTTTTTTTATGATTAAGCATAGATGGGTGATATTTTGTACAGCCGACATTCTTTCGCTAAATTTTATTTCTGACAGGGTGCGCCTGCAGTTTATGTTTTATGGCCAGAACAAAGATCCGCCCCCCTTCCATGTGAAATCCAGCTGGGAGCTGTCAATTCAACCCTCGGTTGCGCTATAAACATATTTAGAAGAGAGCAAAACACTCATGACGGGGCTCAAAACATTTAAGCCAAAAACCGATTTCCCTCGCAGAGAACGTCAAGCTAGCTATTAACTAGATTGAACAAAACACAAATATCAATGTTAAAAAGGCAGATAAATGGACCACAACTGTCATTTTGAATAAAGAAGACAAAAGACGAGAGGGACAGGTACTACTTGACCAGTTATAGAGCTAGCAAATAACTATCATCCGAACATAAAATCAACGGTTCAAATTTCAAATACAGAAATAATTTTGCTGTATACATCCGTATATAAGGGCGAAAAACTTAAGAAGGAATCCATTCTGGATGTGCAAACGTACTTCAAAGCGACAGAAACTTTCCAACAAAAACACTTCACCTCCTGTCACCCTCCAGGGGTCAGGAAATGCTTTATCAAAGGCGAAGCCTTAAGACTTCTGAGAACCAACCCTTCAAAAGCTTCATTTGAAGAAAACATTACGCAATTCAAACGCAGATTACGTGACAGAGGTTATCCAGATAGCTTTCTAGTAAACACCCTCTCAGAAATTAAATTTAGCGAAAGAATGTACGTCAGCTCTACAAAATAAACAAAAAACGCGCCAGAGAATTTTGCTGGTTGTTACAGATTATATCGCCCCTCTGTGCCTAATCTTAAAAACATTCTTATCAGTAAATGGCATTTAATACAAAATCAGCCTCTGCTAAGGGAGATCTATAAAGACTCTCCCCTGCTTTCTTACACCGGAAAAGCGAGATCTTTGAAAAACGTACTCGTTAGAGCAAAGTTTTCCTATCTTGACCATCAGGAGTCGTGTTTGGCCTGTCATCCATTTTTATCAACGTTTATCAAACGTGTTGTCTTCGATACCATATATGACGCGCAAAATTAGCGCAATTTTACGTCTGTACAGTACTTATATTTTTCTCATAAGTGAGAAAAAACAGTTCAGTCTGCGACAACACTGTTTCTACGGTAAACATTCTTTGATCTATCTTTGGCGAGCACTGTGTGGGAATGCCGAATCTTAAATACAAAACTGATGGAATTTTAACGTCCATGCAACTAAATTACTCGACAAACTTGAAACAGAATAATGAATATCGAGCAAAATGGAATAAGGAATAATGAATAACTCAGAAAAAGATGACTGGAATAATGAATAAGAGAGATCCAATTATTCCGCTTCCACCCCCAATTCTCTTTTTAACTTTCTATATGTACTCATATGTATATTTATTGTTGACTTCACGCAATTGTTATTCACTTTGTAGATTAGTCTAAAAAGCATTGCATGGTTATTTAGATTTTTCGCTGATTGTCTCTGCTATATATGCAACATTTTGTACTAATGGAAAAAGTAACGATTTTTTTCCTCTTTCAGTAAAGTCAGTAAGTGGGCTTCGTTAATTTCCGGACTGAGCGAGCTTTCAACGTTAATTGATATACCTTTCTTGTTTGCGTGTGATTTGCCGGATAAAATTTGCTGAAAATATATTTCCGCCGAAAATGAAGTCAGAGATAACTTTAAGTGGTATTCCAATTTTAGTCACCTGCGAAGTAAAATGTGCGTCTGGCAAATAATGTAATTAAAAGTAAAACAACAGCTGCTATCCATTTATAATTTCCTGGCTTTAGGCACCGCTGTATAACATTTTTTAGCGCGATTTTCAGTTCGTTATACTATATAAAACTCCTACATGTGTATTATTTGCATGCAACAAACATGCAGTACACATTATTTTACCGCTTTTTGAAACTAATAATACATAGTTTCGAAGGTGGGCTTCTGTAGTTCGATCTGCATCAGAATCGATCATTGATCCAAAATCACTCACATGTTACATCAAAGGAACCGATGGATCGAACTCTGGTCATTGATTCATCGACGAGCGATTTTGAATCGTTTATCCTTATCTAGATCCTAGCCCGAAGAAACGATCCCTATCAGACATATGTTCAGAATTCTACGTGTTAATTCATCTTTTAATTTAATTTTCGTTGTTATGTATTTACACTTATCTTGTTTTAAGATATTCGTAAGTTATTTTCTCTCCCGTATCTTTCTTAATTATTTGCAGCATATTTCTGAAAACCACGCTGTGAGAGGGTTTTGAGATATTTTGCTATTTATAAAAGCTTCTGTCATTATAGTTATTTGAGGAGCAGTCCTTAATCTTCTCATCGTTTGTTTAAATCGAAAGTCCCTTGCTGGATTCATTTGTAATGCCTACTTTTTCTACAGAATACTCCGGATAACAGTGTTCGTGAAAAAGGGAGAGTAAGATGCAGCTTAAACATCATTTATTATTACTTTTTTTTATGAATCTAAAGCTTCTGTTGGGCCTAACAGCATTTCTGCAGGTTAATATTTCTTTACATATACAATCCGTGATGTATACACTTACGACCGACTGGGCAATAATTTCGGAAATTGAAACAGAAGAATGTCGGTCAAATTCGAAGCAAAAGACTCCCGTGACAGTGTTAATTTGCAGCCCATAGTTAAATTCATTTTTTTTTTTTTTAACCACGATGTTTTTTATTTGTTTTTTACTTTCTACATGTTGTAGGCTATTTAACAATTAGACTACTCGCCCTCGTTTTCTACGAGCAGATAATCAACGAGGCGCAGCCGAGTTGACTATCGCTCGTAGAAAACGAGGGCGAGTAGTCTAATTGTTTTAGTATAAATTTACTGTAGTCTCATTGCATAAAAAGAAAAAAAATGTCAAGTAACGCGTAGAAAAGAATTGTTTTATCATGTTACATCAGGTTCATACGTGATGCGCAATGTGCACTGATGCGTAACTGTTTTCTATCAGTAAATAGAAAACGGTACTATAGCCAATCAAATTCACGGTAAATTTATACTAAATATATATAAACTATTGGACTGAAAAAAAAACCGGTCTATCTTGTTTTTATATGTATATATTAGCACCTTAGACTATTCCTTCAACGACAACACGATCTCAACAAGCGTTTGTAACCCTTTCGAAACTTTTCGTTAAAAACTGCGTACAAACAAGGGTTAAGGGCGCTATTGCTATGTGCCAGAAAAAGGCGCCAAAACCTCAAACCGCACGGTAACGGATCAAATATGATTTGCCCGGTAAAGTATGTCAACCAACAGAAGACAAAAGCTGCAGTGACCGTCAGCAACATGTAAATAACTTTTTTGCTTGCCTTCCCGCGTCTTCTTTGCACTAGTTTGGCTATTTCCTTGTCAGAAGGCGTTTTGTATCGTCGCAAAGTGATTACTATCACAGTGTACGAGGCTATTATAAGGACAAAGGGAAGGGCATAGAACGCGATCAACAGGAACGTATAGTAGATTTCCCGTGCGTTGCCGATCTTGAAAGTTCTCTTCATGTTAGCGTCACAAGAAAATTCACCTCTGGATTTGTGGAATATAACCTTAAGCGATAGAAAGTAAGGAAGCCGAACGGACATGGCTAAAACCCAGATTAACGCGATCACAAGTTTTGATGATTTAACTGTAAGCAGTTCCAGTTTCAAAGGGAAGACGATTGCGAAAAATCTGTCGATGGCAAGAGTTAGTAATGTTAGAATTGAAACCAAAATACTGACGCCATGAAGATAAGGGACAATTTTGCACAGCACCGAGCCAAATATGCCCTCTACTAACCAATCAGTTCCTCGTAACCAAATGACAATAACTCGCGGCATATAAACCAAAGTGATAGTTAAGTCGGTAGCAGCCAGGTTGACGATGAAGCAGTGGAAAGTTCTTCGCATAGTCTTATTGCGCCACACAACCATAATAGTCATGGAGTTCCCTAGGGCTGATATCAGAATTATCACACAGTAAACGAAGACTCTGGCAGCTCGGGTGGCCGTGGCGTCGTGATAGAAGCAAGCACTCGAATAAGACTCAGCCGTTTCATTACTAAGGTTTCTTGCTCTGCCAACATAAGAAGAGTTCTTGAATTCGATGTGGCCCATGATGAGTCAATAGGTTCCTTCCAGAAAACGGTGCTCCACTGGTGAACTGTCTCCCGCTAAGAAACGTTCAATTTGGCGTAAATACTTAAGCGAATGCAAAATAGTCTGTTGCATTTTTAACGAGGCAACCTTTTCAAAATTGATATACCCCTGACGTGTCAACTACACTAAATTGATTTGTTTGCACGTGCATTTTACTAGGATGAATTCGTTACTTGAAGCAACTTCCTGTAGTCGTTGTCTTGTTTACAAACGAGTGAAAATAAATTAAACTAATGCCAATATCGTTTCTCATCAAAAGAAAAGATCCCACGGGAGAGTAAACAGTGACGTATTTTGCCAGAGAAAATTATTGCTAAGAAATGTTGCTTTTTACTTTGGGCATGCAGCAAATATTCGACTTGCATAAATTTCTGACAAACTGTGCGTGATTGCGATAGTCATTTCGTCGTCCGATAAGTTGTCGAATTCACTTTTCAAATAAACACACATCTGGTGCCTAATGTAGTAGACATATTAGAAAAGGTTTCATTAATTTTGCACACACGACCATTTATCTTTTTCATCAATTTGGCCTTTGTGCTTTGTTGCGTGATCTTTCCGTTGGTAATTATTTTAATTTCTTTATTTTATTTTCATAAACTTTTCCGATTTTATTGTGGTATTCAGCGGAAATTGCACTTAACATCATCCTCCCATCTTTGGGCTGTAGATGCACCTCGCTTTTACTTTTTTATCTTACTTGAGAATGAAACAATCGCTTAAAGGATAAAACTTTAAGACTTTGGGGGTGAGAAAACCGGCCCGAAACAATTTGTAACGAGTTAAGTCAGAAATTAAACAAAGAGGTTGATTCTTAAAATCTACCGAAAAGCTTTCCATCGTCTCGGAGATTACAATGTTTCGAAATTTCATCTGTTACAAGGCTTTTCGAGTTCATGACACATTTCTTTATTTTTAATTTTTTTATTTATTATTTATTTTTTTTTTTCATTCTTATCGCTAAAAATTATTTCAGTAACTTTTCAAATATACCTCGCTGGATTTTTGATGTGAGAAAAAAAAGTTCTGTGAGCAAGTAATACCGCTTTAGCAACCACATGTTGCCATGCAAATCAAGTCCATTTTTTGGAGGGTTTTTATATAATTCTTAGTTACCTTTATCTATTTTTCTTTTAGAGTTTCCTTTAGCTACATTCCAAAATTGAACCATTTCATATCCCATCATCAATGTGTCATAAATTTTTATCATTTTACAAAATAGTTTTGATCTGCCTGAAGTAAAAAACTAGGACCATTAATTCGGATTTTCCCGTCCGCTCCCCACATCTCTGTACTACACCTATATCATGGCAAGGATTCGGTGCTTTAAAAAAGAGTACGTCATCAAATTCTAAAATCTAAGATTTTCTGTTTATCGGCTACAAGACCTCATAAATATGCTTTTTGCAAATTTGCATCTCGGAAGTATCGTTCGTGTTGAAAGTAGAGCAAGTCTGAAACATTAAGATTGCCCACGAGAAGGCTGTCGAGTACCTCGTCACTCATGTCGTTCTACTTTTTATTGTTTTCATAGGTCCCTAATCGCTCTGTAAGCATTACAGGAGAATGATATTGTAGAATTATCCGATTAGAGAGCGAGTTATAGCGGCTTCAGCACAAGCCATATAGTAAAAAAAAATAGTAATATGCATTTTTTTTCTTGCAAGTCCGAGGCACGGAACTTCCTCTGGGAATGTAGAGTTTGTTTTATCAAGTGCAAAGTGAAACAATCGTAACCATGAGTTCTAGACGAGTGAGCTATTGGCTTGGTGCTTACCTCTGGTATTATTAGCATGGTACAATTCAAGTTCCTCCCAGATATGGCACTACTTTTATTTGTAGTTTTTGTTTGGACACAAAATAATAAATCGGTTACCGCACATCAATAATCTACATTTAATCAAGTTTATCGACTACGACTGCAGGCATAAATACTGCTCTAAATTAAATTGTAAAATTTGTAGTTCTGTTGCTTTTAATTACTAATTATAGTTACCTCCCATCCGACCTTCTAGCACTGAAGTGGACGGAAAATCGCGGAAAAGAAAATCGCGTTATAGGTCGCATCTCATTTACGCATCTGCAATAAACCAAGCAAAATCCTCTATAATAAACAACGGTCTTGTCATATTAATCCGACGAAACAAACTAAACTTTAGGATCGCTTTGAATTTACCTAGTGCAATTCAACCCCTATAAGCTCTGTGCTAAGCCAGCTGGAAGCCTTAGCCGTTTAAGGAATGCGCTAAAGCGAATCATAATATACATTCTTTTTTTTTTTTTTTTAATCTTTGTTAATGACCTGATTTGTATTCTGTAAATAGTTAATTAATATTAATTTTATAGATTTTCCTTGCATATAGTTTTTATCTTTTTTATCCCGCTTAGAGTGGACCTTTATAGCTAGTTTTCCTTTTCAAAATATTTTTTTTCTTGTATTTTATCTTCATCATCTCGAATAGTACTTGCATGTTGTCATATTGTCATCATCCCGCCATCGCTAGGTCAATACGGTAAGGTTACGGTTTGAGATATTCCTGCAAACACCTTTCATTTCGCCTTATTATTCCTTTTGCAAGTATACCAATTTAAAGGGAACCACCCCACCCCCCCCCCCCCCCCTCACCTCACTCAAAAAAAAAAACTTACAAAGCAAAAACAAAAACAAAACCAAAAAACAGAACACTGAAACAGCTTCATAAATATTAAAGTTAGTAAACTATATGTCTTAAATTAAGTGAATATTCAGAGATTTTTCAAACATTCTTTTTTCAAGGACAGACACGTGTGGACGTCGACATGTGCAATGTGGTAGGGTGAACGGTATTAGTTGGGAGCGGCTACTCCCTTTTGAGGGACTTTAGGACGTATATATCTATTTTTCCAGGTTTTCTTGTCGCCCAACTCATTCAGAGAACGAAAAAAGAAAGAATGTATTTAAGTCATTATTATAATAATTTAGGCGTATATCGTATAACTCTTGTTAAGGTTAGTTAGCTAACTTGCATACAGTAGTAACGGCTGTCGGACCAGAAATTTAAATTGATCAATCAGTATTCAGCGGGTGGGAAAAAAACTCTACTGTCGTAAATTCAATGTTAACAAGACAAGCATTGAAGTCGGGTAACTTTTCTTTCTGTAAACGGCATCGAATATTCAGGAAAACGAATTTATAATTCCAAAAGCCCTATTTGATTGTACAAAGTGAAAGTTATGAAACACTTTGAACCTCTAAGTTTCTAATTTGGCGCAAACATCAATCAACTTGCTTGTAGTCCTTCGAGTATCGCCAGACAGGATAATAGTTAAGTTATTGATTCTGAGCAAAATACTGCACTTCCTCATTAAATCAAACCCAGAATTCTCAAGTTAACCATTAGAACAGGCAAAGCAACCATTCGCATTGTCTTTATTTATGTTAGCTGCGCAGAAAATGACTACTTCGGCAGGACAGGTAAGTTTTGACTGCCGCAAGTACTTGGGGGGCAGCTACTGTGTGCACAGTATTACTTGAATTAAAAATAGTAAAAAGGTAAGGCTTTTAAGAATCGTCAGTGTCTTCCTACCTTGTGGCACTACACTTTTGTGAGAGTTTATTTTTCCGAATCGGTGCAAGGTCATTTGAATTTTCCGGAAGTTAATTTTTTTGTGATTGCCAAAGACTGAATTTTTTTTTTCTTTCTTCTTGCAGGGCAAATTTTTGCGATGTTTGGGAAGTCACGTTTAGCCCGGTTTATTAAAATTGCATCATTTGTGCATTTTTAATTAAACGTTCTGCAACTGATCGAAAAATTACACTCATGGTTGTAAAGCACAGTAACCCATTAATCGGTATACACTCTATCAGGCTACGGACGTTGTACGAAATTCTAGATCTTTTGTTGTCAATTAATGAAGTGCCTATTTATTTCAAGCAAACCCGTTTATTTAATTTCTGAACGTTTTGTTTCACAGTTCATCGTTTTGTTCCTGAACCAATTGCAGCAACAGGATTTTACTTGTGATTATGCATTATTTTAAAGAGGAGTAATTATTTGCAGAAATTAGTATCATTTTTTTTTTTCGCCGTGAGAGTTTATTTGCGGATCTTGGAAAAACAGAAAAAATTTAGTGTCACTTCTTTGATATTACATCCTTCTCTCAACTCCAATTTCTGTAGCACTAGTATCTCTCGGATCTCTTTACGCTGCCCAATTCACATTAACAACCCAGTTGAAAAACCAAATTAGCTTGTAATACTCCCCACCAACGCAACGCCACAGTTTCTATAGAAGCTTACCCTCTTTATTCTAGTGGCTATTAGTATCGCTGCTCAATCTGGCCTGGATGTCATACCGCGCCATGACAAGTTATTCGATTCCTAGCACCTTGTCAGATTGATTTGTCCCAACCTTTCACCAGTCTCTTTTTGAACTCCCAGGTGGAAAGATACACTGTAAGAATAAAGTGTCTTGCCCAAGGTCACAACACGACAACTCCGGGTAAGGCTTATTTCTCAACCGCTTGATTCACGGAGTTCAGCGACCTTTTCACAGTAATATTTATATTCTTATGAACAAAGAACTAGATATCATTCGAAGTAGGTTTTTGCTTCCTTTTCATTGGCGGAAAGTCCATCACGTGACATTCTAATAATTGCCTAATCGTGTTTTGCTGCAAAAATCATATTCTGCTTATAAGTAATTGTAACCACGTTCTTGTATGAAAAGTCGCTTGCCTGTGCTGGTCAAGGATTGATTTAGGGCCTTTCTTTACATGGAGGGAGGGTGCCCCGGCGAGAGGGGTTGACACATAGCCCGCCTTTACATACAACTCACCTAACCGGGACAGTGAGCGGGCTGCGTGGTCTATCTCCTGAGCGGCCGCTAAGCACAACAAACAAAATATGGCCGACCAACGATTTTTTTTTTTTTCATCTTCTTTCAGCTTCCAGCACTGGTACGGGCCTGTTCTCTGCCTGAGACTCATCTATTACATTGATCTCTTCAGATTGACTGTCATTCTGTCCGGCAGATAATACTGGCAAATGGTAACCACGGAAAAATTCACCACGCGCCGCCATGTTTTCGCGGTTTATCTCACTTCGGCTAGCCGAATAGCCCGCCACGAACCGTTTCCATTGCAAAATGCTATCTCGCGTAGCCGGTTGACCCGGGCAAGTAGACAGGGTGCACCGGGTAGGCCGGCTTCCCTGTCTAATATCTAAACGCTCTGACTAATGTGTTTTCTAAAGAAAGGTATCAGATGTTAGCCCTCCCAGGGTAGCTCGGTTAGCCGGGGCACGCTCCCTCCATGTAAACAGGCCCTTAAACATGTCAACAACTCAGTTATTACAAATTATGATTTATCTTTTTTTCGGCTCGTCAGCAGACGGAATCAACAAATCCTACAATCTTATCGGTTCCTGAAGCGGCCAGAATTTTCTTATCCGGACCGCCACAGCGGGCGAAATCCGTCGAATTTATTTACTTTGGTGAACGAATTAGCGGTTATCGTCAATCTTTCGCCCTTTTTAAAATTCCAATTTTTAAATTTCACAGAGAGAAACACACAGAATTACGCATCGTTACTTAAGAGTAACAACTGAGCCAATTTTTATCGAGTTTATCTCTCTGATCGTTGTTGTACTTGAGATAGTTTCTGTGGAGTACACGAATTTCTTTGCCATATTCCTCTACATTTACGGTAGGAAAGTCTGTTTCGAGAAAATTTCGATGTACGTCTAGATGAGGAGGTCCAGCCTTAATGAAACAGCCGCCATTTTTTTTTTCTTTAAGCGCGCGCTAATCACGCGTGAAATTATGTGCAGTAAGGATAAACAATGCAATACTGGTGAATGACCTACTTTGAAATAAATCTGTTCTTTCATTCATCTTTCTTTGTGAAGTACCTGAGATACTCGCTTGTTCGTTCTTTAGACTTTTTACGAATGGTTTCTAAACGGCACGTGAGCCTATTCAATGACAAAGTTGGGTAAACAAACCCACTTGTGAGCCAATTTATTGCAGAAAAAAAGATAAAAATGTTATTGGCCGGCTTAGGGTCGGTCCGTATAGTGAAAAACTGTGACCTCGTTCTTGAAAATGCTGTCCTTGGCCTGCGGCCTCGGGCAGCATTTTCAAGATATCGGTCGCAGTTTTTCCCTATACGGACCTCCCAGCCAATAACATATTTTGTTTGTGTCACGCAGTTCAATTATTTCAGCATCCTATGGCTTGGTCAAAAAATATATATATGTATATTCTGCTCGCCACCCACAAATCATTATCTTTTACCCACCCCCCCCTCCTGTCCAATAATTTTTAACAGTTCCCCAAGGGATCAATGCGTATGTGAATCTACATTCGTTTACTGAACGAGCTCCAAATGATCATTTTACTGATTCAGGTTACAATTTTCTCATCCATTATTTCTACTTTTATCAGGATACTATAATCACTTCTCGATTTGTTGCACTACACTGCTATCGGAAATGTCATTTTTTCACAATTTCTTATAATTGATTTCAAAAAAAGAAAATAAGTTATTACCAATTACCTTGCAAATTTTCAGAATTGAAAAAAGCGTGCTCAAAGACATATGATGTTTACACGGTCTTCGTTCGCGATTGGTCTATAAAGAATTAAACCATTTTATTAATTTCATCTCAAGGAAAAACCGGCTTAATTACCAACAGATGGCCGGTTAGCTTAGCAGCCAAAGGCAAGGTATATTATTTTGCCCTACGTTATCAATCCTTTTAACAATAACTCTTTCCGTTCTCGCTGCTTTAGATTTATCACCTGCAGCTAGTTTGACGATATACTACCTATATGACACGATATCGAAATTAAATGTTTAACTTCGGGTAATGGATTTTTAGTCCTTTCAATAGCAAGCAGTGCAAATTGAACAACATCCGCTCGCATCAACAGCATTGTAATTGCCACTGGTTAGTGTTTTTCAGGTCAAGATTCAAGTTATTATATCAGAGAATATCGTTGTTTCAACCAGGTTAGTTCCATTTATGTCGCCAGTGAGTGTATATTTTTTGTAAGGTTTAAACTTATCCCTTTGAGGCCATTCTTCTTTTGGTACTGCTCTTTAAGCCAGTTTGGTTGAGTGGTAAAGTTTATGACCAGATTTGCTTTCAAACGTGTAAAAAATAGTAGCTCTTTGAAGACTGGAAGCTTAGATTACTGCGGTTGTTCATCTCGTTGACGTAAATAGTATCTTAAACGACAAGAAATCTGCCCCTTTGAATGTGTCTTGTTGTGCATACGTGTTGTACATCTTGTTGTCCCGAGCACTTCAGTTCTTTCCTCTTGCAGAGATCTTTTAACAAAAAAAAAATGATAATTAGCAATCACTTTCGTTGAGCCTTGTCAATATGAAGGAGAGACAAATGCGCACAATCATTGCGTCCGGGATGTGAAATTTGTCCTGCATTTGCTCACGCTTTGCGACGGATATTAAATCATGCGGAGCAAGAACACCAATATTTATGATATGAACCACCTCATGATGTTCGGCGTCATGTGCTGGATATCAGCAGAAGTTTTTTTTTGTTTTTGTTTTTTTTTAGTCTACGGATGTATTTGTTTTCGTCGAGTAATTGAAACACCCAGGATAGGTGTGGCTTTTCTTGAGCAAAATTTTGTTCTCGCCGAGAAACGTGTAAACGAGTTTTGTTTTGTTTTTGCTTTTTTTTGGTTTTCTAAAATTTCATTATGCGGTTGAATTAAAATTATCATTTAGCTCCCTATTGTTGCAGGATGATGAAGGAGGCTGACACTACAGCCACCTGTACGCCCCAAGGTTAAGAGTGACGTATATATTAGACTTATGGTTTATTAATTCCATCAAATGTATTTCTTGCAGTGGTCTATTTGAAGACAGCAACTCTTGAAAATGTATAGCTACCCAACCCAGAGCAAGTTTACTATTCTCCTGGTCATTACTGCGCTGTCTACGTTTGTTCTGACAGCAGCTGGTTCCCCGGGTAAGGAAAAAAAAGAAGTGACTTATTTTCACCTTGAAAACGTTATTTGCTTGGTTATTCCTGTTTATTCAGTTGTTTATTGTTTTTTTTGTTTTTTTTGTTTTTTTGTTTACCCTAAATGGAGTTTGCAGTCGAACTTTAAGCCCACTCTCACAAAGAAGCGTATCTTATAACAATAGTTTGAAGCAAAAACAAAAAAAAAAGCATCTTGGGACGAAAAGGCTTTCTCCAGCTTGAACCAATTGATTTTATCATCGTTTTCACCCAAGATAGATCCAGCAAATGAATTCATATTTTATTGTACATTTATTGTTTTACTTTTATTTTAAGTAAAAACAAAATTCAGAACGTCCTACGCTAACATCAGGGGTAATAACACATTGACTGATTTTGCTAATATTCGAAAAAGACGGACGGTGATTATGAATCAGTAGCGTTTTCTTTTTTTTGTGGGAGAGTTTCCTGCTTCACGAATATTTAGCCTCATCAAGAGATATGCCCTAATCGATACCGATTATATTATGGATATAATTTTGTAAATTATTTTATCTCACACGGTGGATTGTACGTACTAATAATGTTATTAAGATACGCACATCGAGATGACCATCCGGAACTAGAATGCTCGCTATAAAATTTCACCGCTAGGCGATAACGTATCTACAGAAACTTATTTTCAAGTTATTTTCAAAGCTTCTCATGTTTACACTTAAAACAAATTAAGTAAACATTGTTCCACACAGGATTTTTCGGAAGTTAGTTTTTTTTTTTTAAACTTGACGTTTAGAGCAGCGTTACTGCTCTGCAGTTAGAGCACCGTAATTCCACCTCAAGACTCCCACAATATGCGGACTTTGCATGGCAGTTAAACCGTCTGAAACGTTGCGTTTTAAAATTGTTTTAACCTCAGAAAAATCACCGAAAAATAAGTTTACTTTATTCATTTTAATTTTATTTCTCCTGAACACAGATGGCGATCTTGTAATAGCATATAACGGGAACAATGTAAGCACTAAAGCAATTCTACAGCGATTAAACATCACTGGCAACTTTCATTTTGGTGCCTTTTGTCCGAGAGATGAACACTCGTGCAAGAGGAGATGTATTCATGGCGCTCCCGCTGACCCAGTAGAGCGCGGAAGGAATCTACCTTGTTACTGTGACAGTCATTGCCTCGATGTAGGAGATTGTTGTTACGATTTCTTCTCCAGGTAACAGTCATGCAAGTAACTCGTGCGAGTAAAGATAACTAAGAAAAATATCGGCCTAACCGTAAATTAATAGTCATGGGTCAGCAAATACTATGCTAAAGGATACAATAGTAAAACACGACAACGGGAATAGCCACAGAAAACCTTAATGACGTAAACAGCAGCACCAGAAACAAAACCTATCCGTGAACTCTTTTAAGCTGGTGAACGAGAGAGCAGCAAAAATATATTTTAAAAAAATGGATTCACTGACACTAGCTATAAGCTATAGCTATAAGCGATCTAAATGTCAGGAGACATTTTATTGTATTAATTTAGCAAGTAAAACAACAGAAACAACAGCAATAATAAACGTCGGTGTAATGCACAAATAACTAGCAGAATTCAGTTTAACTTGTGTTTTGCTGTTGATCTTACCGACTTTCTTGCTTGCTCTGTTTGATATCATCTATTGCCCCTTATAAACTAGTTGCAGTCAAGTGCAGTCGAGGCATGACGACCAACGTGAACAATGGAAATGTGTTAATATGAAGGACGCAGGAAGTTATGGCAATGTGATGAGAACCACATGTCCGCTAAGTACCTTTGAAACAGAGATTCAAACCTTATGCGAGACTGCAGATAACGCAGACTTCCTGCGGGGCATGCCTGTTGTCGATGAAAGGGCAGGTATTGTTTACAGGAATGTGTTTTGTGCCAGGTGCAATGCCGTGCAAAATGTATCTTACTGGCGAATGCGCGCAGACTGTGGTCGCATTCCAGCCTCAGCTCTTCCTCAAGACAACGCATTGTTGTTGGCTTTTGTAAAAGAAAACTGCACGGTTAAGTACCATCCTACAGATGATCAGCGAAAATACCTCAAAAATTGCCTTGTTACGAAGAGCAATTGTTCCTCGAGACAAATAGTTGAAAAAGAACCCTTGTTACAGGATCTATGTTCATACTACGCCTTCCCTGTTTGTGGAAATTCATACCGTAAAAATCCGCACTGTGCATTGTGCCGTGGAGAGGACATAACTCGGGTAAACTGTGGATGTCTGGCACCAGTTACAAGTGATCCTACAACTCAAGCCACGACTCCTAAGTCAACAACTTTACAATATCAAACAAATCCAGGATCTACATCTTCAATTCATAGCACGACAAGTGATCCAACAACGCTTACTATGGGACCTCAGTCAACGACTCTACTGTATACCACAACATCTGGAAAAACACCTCCACCACCCACCACAAGATTTTGGACGACACCTTTCATGCCCTTGACGTCGGTTATGACAGAAGCAATGACGACAAACAAACCTCCCCCTCCTCCTCCACTGAACATTCTCTTTGACTTTTCCTCCAATCAAATAAGCATTCATGGCAAAACAACTCAAACTAAAGTTGTGGCACAAAAGACTTGTCAAGAAGGATTTGTTTATGATCCTTTCGTTGAAAAGTGCAGAGAAGCTTTCAACAAAGTGATTGTAAATACCAACACCTCGATCAATTTAACCAATTCAACTGGTGATGCAGTAATAATGCTGAACTGTTCTGTGATAGAACTTAATTCTTCAGACATTGTTTTGTTTCCAAATGGAACATTGTGGGTTCCTTTACACACCACAGGATATAACCGCACTGATTACTTCATTAATGGCTCCTCTGTATTTTTGTGCACTAACTTTGCAAGTAACTACTCAAAGAGAGAAACAATTGTACAGTGGTCCTATGTTGTATCTCCATTACAGATTATTACCTACACTGGTTGCTCAGTTTCAGTTCTGTCGCTTCTTATTTTACTCGTCGTTTACTGCGCTTTTAAGGAGTTGAGGACTCTACCTGGGAAAAACCTGATAAACCTGTCTTTTGCGATGATATTTTATCACATATTCCTGTTTGTCGCAGGACTAAGAAACAACCAAGCGCTATGCACTGTAATCGCTATTCTTCTTCACTACTTTTTGTTATGTTCATTTGCATGGATGAGTGTGATGGCATTTGATGTGACAAAAACATTTGTATTTCACGGTAAGAAAAGCTCTCATTATTAATTATAGGTATTGATCAAAGCATAGTTAGTCAGTGATCAAAAAGAATGAGCATCATGTCACATAATATAACAAAGACTGCAGCATAACTTGCTTATTCGAAACATTTCAGCGCTTTTTAGGTAAAAATACTAGGTGTGTCTTTGAGAGTGTACACTTACCCACTCCACTCAACCCCAGCCCTTTCCTCCTCGTCCTACATTTTTGGGGGGATGAGTCTTCTCACCCAGAGGTTAAAAAATCAACGGATCATGAAACAATTTATCAGTGTTACTTCCGAGGATAATGTAAAAGGCCTAAAAATGTACTTTTCTGACTGGTCGACGACCAAAAATAGTCGCCGATCCCTTTTCGCGAAAACTAAAACAAATGCTTTTAACTATGATTTCAGGCAATGATGCACGTTCCCAACCAGCCAGGAACAGTAGGAGGACTCTTCTCAAATATTGTGCGTGCGCCTGGGGTTTACCTGCAGTTATTGTCGTCACGTGTTTTGCATTGGATTACACGGATACTGTTGGCATAGGCTACGGTAAGCGAGAAAGTTGATGTGTGTGTGCTGGTTGGCCTACCTAATGTATCCACTTGTCGTTGTTTGTTTTTGAGTTTTAAATTTTAACTTAATTCCCTACACTGAAACAAGTCGATCGTGCGCGTGTGAGATTATTAATTCGTGCTTGTTTTCGGCAGGGCACGGTGGATTTTGCTGGATCAAAAGTGGTACTACGTTACTAGTTGTTGTTGGTGTCCCCATTGCATTGGTTATTATGCTTAATTTCGTAGCTTTGACTTGGACAGTTATTTCTATCTACAGAGTGCGCAAGGTAAGAGATAATTTTACTTATTGGCAGGTCAGTTGAGGAGTGAGCATTATTCTTACCTATTAGGCCATGTTGAAGCAATTGCAATCTTCATTAATGAGTGACCACTGGACTATCATTATGCTAACGGCCGATATCCTGATGTAACTGGGATGCTTTGTCAGTTCTCTTCAGAAATAACATCACTACAATGGACAATGTGTATTTACTGGCTTAGAACTAGAAAGATATTACTACTGACACCTGATATTTTCCACTCTAAAGTATATACCAGTTCGGGATCTATTTTAAGATCAATCATACATTTTCATATTGATCTCTCGGCCATGGCCAGCCATTTCCAAAATCGGTTACACAGTAAAAAAAAATACTGGTTAATAGGTCATCAAAATGAAGGAAAAGTGCTGATAGTCAAGATTGAGCTGTCGAAGTCACTTTGTTTTGCAGGCTGCTGCCCTCTTAGTAATGCATCATCATGACCAAATGTTACACAGTGAAAAAAAAAAACAAAAAAACGAAAAGCAAACATCAAGCCAAGGCATGATGTTATTTATGTCGATAAATTGACCTATTGTATTAATATTCAAGGCACATATTTGTTGATCCGATGGTGGTCGGTCATGTGGCATAAGAGCCAATCATATTAGAGTGTCATATGTCCGTCAGTATAAAAAATTGGTCACATTCTAAAATATTCCCTCTTGCTTTCACCATCACAGCGAGTATATATCTTGGCGAAAACATTTTCCCTTCCCTCCGCTCCCTTAACTTGCGGATCAACATTTATGCTATGTATTTTCGTTTACCAGCAGTGGGGCGCCTTTTTTATGATAACTTAATTACCATGGACATTGTTAACAATAAACTTTTGTTTGAGTTTCTATTAAAACTGCCACAGTATAAGTGGCCAAGAAATGCCAATTCATGAGTTGATCATTTGTTCGTACATCATATCATCTTCAGCAAGCTAGTGCGACCCCACAGAGAGCTCCCGAGTTCAATTCCGTACAGTGTATCGGCATAAATGTTTTTTTTTTTTTTCATTCTCGAGGACCAGTCTCCTGATGTCAGTTTATCAACATGCTAGCTAAGATTCAGACTAAAGAAATCAATAGATTCTTACAAAACATTTTGTATGTATACAGGTCACTAATAAATTGTCCGATCAGGGAAGTCACTCAAGTCTGGCTTTGCTGTGCATCAAACTCACTTGTGTCCTTGGTATTACATGGGTGTTTGGATTTCTCAGTTCCATCGTTAAAACAGATGCAACAGCATATCTCTTTGTTGTGGTTAACAGCTTACAAGGTAAGTGTCCTTACTTAGCGGGAAACTGCTATTTTACTTGACACGTTAATAAAGTTATTATTATCATTATCATTATCATTATCATTATCATTGTCATTGTCATTGTCATTGTCATTGTCATTGTCATTGTCATTGTCATTGTCATTGTCATTGTCATTGTCATTGTCATTGTCATTGTCATTGTCATTGTCATTGTCATTGTCATTGTCATTGTCATTATTATTATCATCATCATTATATTATTATTATTATTATTATTATTATTATTATTATTATTATTATTATTATAAGGTAGGTTTATATAAAGGAACAACTGCTCTGCCGTAAAAATAACTGAGGCACATGTTACTCCCCACTTGCTCTCTTAACTGACGTTTTTTACGTTTCTTCCAAAGTTCTCTTCTAAATCTATTTCTCTTTGTTGTTTGCCGTTTGATTGTTTGATTTTTTTTTGTTTTTGTTCTCTTTTGGTGTTTGTTTGTTTGTTGCAATATTGATAGCATAATATCAATACTAGTACTGAGAATCTCGTTTTTGATGGATATGGGTATATAACTGACAAAATTCTATTTTTCTTCATTACGTTTTTCACAGGATTTTTCATTTTCCTGACGTTTGTTGCAAAGAAGAGAACTGTAGCTTTGCTGAGAGGCGCCAAAATAAAGATTCATGAAAGTGGTCACAGTACCCAGAGTACCAACACATTTGACACAAGTTGTAAAACGCCTTGCTCTGCCTGTTCTTTCCAAATATCTAGATGTATCAAATACAAAACGCAAAAATTAAGGGTTCGTTCATTTCTTAATGTAAGTTCGAGTGAATGTAAATAAAACGGAGGGTTTAGTTTAATAGGTAGCTCTCAGCTTGCTATACCGAAAATGGATTACTTTTTCGGGTATGCCTTTTCAAGTGGCCATATGTCCCTTATTTTGGATCTCGTTACGTTCTCAAGAAGGGAGATAATTGAGTAAAATTGATAGAAAATTGATTTAAAAATGGTGATAGAATCCAAAAGAAAAAAAAAGGAAGAAAATAATAATTCTGGCAACAACGGCTTGACTAGTCTGTTAAAGTGCAGTTGTTATGCTAAGATAAATCGATGCAGAGATTTTGTTGACATATCAATCTTCCCGCAAGTAATGAAAGAACTATTGCTAGACATTTCATTCTTACAGAACAAATCCCATTTTTAAATCTTCCCATTTCTAAATCTTCCAAAGCTTCGGACTCCAAAAGTTATTGAAAAGAAAAACAAATGAAGTACAACCTTCTCCTAACAGTATCCAAGACTGCGATTATTATATAAATTAAGAACAAAAGAAAATACATGATTGAAGTACTTGCTACGCTAGCTTTCTTCAAGCTGACAGGTTATTTATTTATGGTTGTTGAAACCTGTCAAGTAACCTGACTGTTTAATCGAATTAGTCTTCTTTGTCAAATGATTCTCACTATGTAAATTATATTTGCTGATAGCGATTGTCTCAGTTTATGTTACTTCTTCCAAACATGTATCGCTATTCATTGTATTGTTGTTAATCTCAGTAAGACGAGGGTTATTCATGGATCGTAGCCTATTGATGCAAAAGTAAATCTTGCCGGATAATTTCACGTTATTAGCTACACGCTGATCTGATAACAGTAATCACAATTTTATCGGAAACAACAGTTTTTGTGCTCCATATATCTCTGTTCCGTTTACTGAGGAGCACACATAAAAGTATTGTAGCGAGGGGCACATTTCACTTTAACCATAACTCCTCACCTGATCCTGAGGCTGAGGTGTTCAGCCTGTCAATCACAAATCCCAACGGACGGCCAATGCTCCAATTTGATTGGCTTATTCACTCAAGTCTAATTTTAGCGAGTTGCCGCCGGATTTTTTTTTTTTCTGCCGGTTTTCTGCGGTTGAGAAATAAATTGAAGACTAAAATTCGTAAAAAGTACAAACAGTCTCCGAAGGTAATATATTTTATCTACGGTATAATATGGTTATGCTTCAGCCAGTTATCTAAAAATGATTCCGTAACGTCAACATTAGCTGCTGTTGTACTCTTGCAGCTAAAATTCAGTCGAACTTTTACGAACGTAATTAGTTTTATGGCATTCAGCCTTGAGTCTTCCATTTCCTTTCTAACGTCAATATTCAGGCGAAATCTCACTTTGCCATTTTTCAAGTTCTGTTGTTTCTTTGAAGTACTTGTTGTTTCTAATTTCTTTGCGCTGAATATGGAACAGTTTGAGGAATAACTCAGTGTTGTTCAATTTGCATATTGTTTGCACCATCATAACGCTCATAAACCTGAATAATTTTCAATATCCCACCAAAATCCGTCTGTGTTCACAGGCTAACCAAAATCACCTCTTACGAGATTTCGTCTCGTTCTCAGCATGCGGAGATAAATGGAAACAGATAGCTCGCAGGCATCAGCTTTGTCACTTTAGTTAGCGGCGAAAATTGAATGTTCCACGTGCAGCGACGACGAAGAGAATTCATCGTTTTTGGTCTTCCAAAGCCATCATCTTAAGTGATAAGATAAGTTTTGTTTTCACTGTATTTTTATTATTTACCTTATATTATTCTACGTAAATGACTCCGTTGGTTTGACGAAAAAAACGCTATTTCTCCACGACTTCTATGCTTTGCGACCGTTATTCTGGCTTTCCACCATTGCACAGGAAAGCCAACAAAGTGCTTCAAGGGGGTGTGTCCTTGCCTTTTATAGGATCGCTCCGTGTCATTATTATTGTCATTGTCATTACCATTATCATTATCATTATTCTTGTGATTATTATTATTATTATTATTATTATTATTATTATTATTATTATTATTATTATTATTATTATTATTATTATTATTATTATTATTATAAAGTAAAGCGTTTATTTGAGTGTCAATGTGTTAAGCCTTGCTAAGAAATTAAAGGTCAATCAAACTCAAAACCAAGGACAAAACTGGACGGAAAAATTACACAACTGAAATCAAAGTTATCTGTAATTTATTCTGGTTTGGTTAATCAGGCTTTAAAAAACCCGGCCCTGGATACTGATTTCAGACTGTGGTGACTTAATTATGTACCAGTATTGGTAAAATATTGGCTAAATGCAAGATTTATATGGAGAGGCTGTTACTAAGTTTAAAATCGTATTAAATCACCTAAATTCGATTTTTTTTTTTTTCTGCCAATTTTGCTTGAGTTGCCTAAAGTCGCCTTAAGCTTCAATCGCCCAAAGTTGCCTTAGTTACGGTGACTTGAGGTCCTAGAGCAGGCCTCAGTCAGTGCTTTCTGTATGTTGTAAATATATATATGGTTTTTTTTTTTCACTTTTTGCTTACAACGCCAATGCAAAACAAGGCTGCAACAAGAAAAAGATAAAAAACTAAAACAATAAAAAAGAAGATATATTGAGCTATTAGTTTAATTTGCAAACATTACCACAGAGAAGAATATTATTTAAATTTAATTTTGTGGCAAGACTTTAACAATGTTTCCTTTAACACCCTGAAAATGTCAGCATGAATTGTCTCAAGTAACAGCTGCAAATAAGCAACATCTAGTTTGCAGTGCTTGTGACCGTGGGACCTGGAAATTCGTAACCGAGATCAATTAAAGCAAATTAAGTGGCGACAACTCATATTTCTGTGTAACAGGGAGTTTAGTTGAATTACTTCTTCTGAACGCAGAATTCGAACGTTACAAATGTTTTAAATTCTAGGTAATAAATAAATAAATAAATAAATAAATAAATAAATCTTAGCCTTTTTCAGTTCTAATGGGGGCGTTGTTATCCTTGTTCAATTTATTTAAGTCCTTGTGAAAAACGAATATCCCCGCGGCATTCTACATATCCACAAACATAATACACAGGTACAACTCCTATCAAACAACAGGGTTCTTAAGTGTGGCCACTTAGCCGACAATAGAACGGTCTTTGTTGTATCCTAAGGCTAGTAATCCCTACCTCATTGCTATTTACGAAATTCCCGACCAGCTATAGAGGGGAACTATCTACTGTTTTGTCGAGAAACAGTTAGTTTTGTCTTTCCTTGAGTCTCGATCTTTCCCAGTTGGTTTCTCTCGGCTTCAAACTATATACGTTTTTAGTATAAATTTACCGTAGTATACTGTGAATCCGTGAATTTGATTGGCTATATTACCGTCGACTATGTGCTGATAGTCAACAGTTACGCATCAGTGCACATCGCGCGTCACGTTTGAACCTGATGTAACATAATAAACCAATTCTTTTCTGCGCGATACTTGACTTTTTTTTCTTTTTATGCAATGAGACTACGGTAAATTTATGCTAAAACAATTGGACTACTCGCCCTCGTTTTCTATGAGCGATAGTAGTAGAAAACTCGGGCTCGTTGTCTAATTGTTAAATAGGCATTGAAACTCCTGTTTATTACCCAGGCAGCGAGGCAGGGATAAAACAGACAACAAGAAAAGACACGACCCTGAAATGCTGCAGCGAGAGCAGCTAGTGAGAGGAAAAGAACACTGATCTCCAAAACGCGTCGTTCGCATGCCATTTTCTCAGCTTTTCCGTATTTAGCGACCACGCAACAAGTTCTAGAAACTTCCACCCCTGGACCCTACGGCTGTAAGTTTGCATGTAAACGCGGGCTATTTTTCGACCATGGCTAGGCGGGTTACCTCACCTACCTGGGGTACCCCACCTCCATGTAAACAGGCCCAAAGAATAAGAGTATAACTAGTAATAGTTCTCACTACAGTTGCCCCCGCTTTTTTTATTCTTAAGTGGAAGTTTGTACAGGGAATGATTGTTTATGCTTTGAAACTAGTTCTTTGTCCTTTTCTCAATTACTGAATATACTTTTGAATTGTGGTGCGACTCTTTCGCGCCCAGTTAGGCTTGATTTGTGTCTCACAAATCCACGTGTGACAGGGTCTTTCGGTCTAAGACATCGATGAAATAAATAAATTTATGCAAGTTTCGTCAAAAACCTCGATGAGCAATGCTATTTTCCACAATTTAGAATCTGGATCGAATGAACTTCAAGGCGGTTTTTCAGATAATCAACTTAAATTGATCGAGAAAGCTGACACACAACCTCACCTTGTCAAATGTAGAATTCAGAACCGCGTGGTGTAGAACATGCTCCCAGAATCCTTAGCTTGTTTATTCGACCCCCAGCGGACTTTCGGCAATCCTTTGCGAGCCGTGTTCTCAAAAATCGAGATTTTTTCTGGTACAGCGAAATTTCCCTCTCTATACGCGGGGGCTCCTAGGGTGCCTCCTCGGGTTTTGGCCGTCTGGGCTAAAACCCTGCGGGGCAATAATAAAAGTTAACATCTCGAAATATACAACGATATTCTCTTGTTATTTTCTCGTGACAGAGTTATGTCTTTGTACAAGAGTCAGACCCATAAAGCGAATTATTGCACATTTAAGCTGAGCACGGATATAGAAAAGAAACTAATATATGAAAGTAATTCGAGCGGGTTCGAATCCCGCTGAAAGCCTGAAATTTTTTTTAGGTCTCTGTTCAAGTAGTGTTATGGCCGCACTTGCATTTATGACCGTTATCACTCAGTTGCTACTATGGGACAAATTACTTTCTTCTTTACTGTACTTGGGCCAAGTACAAACGTCCCCATATAAAGGGTTAACCCATATACGATCGCTCTCATGTGGCTTTGATAGCTCAGTTGGGAGAGCACTGCACCGGCTCGCAGAGGTCGTGGGTTCTAATCCCGCTCAGAGCCTGAAATTTTTTTCAGGTCTCTGTTCAAGTAGTGTTACGGCCGCACTTGCATTTATGACCGTTAAAACTAATATATGTTGACCCCAGCAAAACAATCTTTGACTTGCCCTGTCAAGCAATCCTGACACAATATAAAATATTCCAAAACCATTCAGTGGATAAAGCCACTGAGAGATTGTGATGTTATAGGAGATTAATAAAGGAGGTACCTCTATAAGTTTTAAGTCTTTGTGTCTTTTTCACACTTCAGATATTTAATTGTCGAATTATTTTTGCGCAAATTTACATAGCCTGACATAGCCCATGCAGTGTGGAGTAGCCCTGTTGGTGAGCATCCGCGGTACACCAACATGGCGGCCGGAAATAGTGCAAACATCTGGACTTAATTTCACTATCCAGGTGACTGATTATCCATACTGAACAAGCAATTCTTTATATAAGCAATTTCCCTAACTTTTGAATACGATAAAATTAAAAATCACGAGATAAGATCGCTTCCGTAGCTCTACTGATGCCACGCACCCTCATAACTCTGAAATTCAAAAAGGGCTTCTTTCCGGACGAAGCAAGCTACTAAACTGAAAGGTTATAAACAGATACAAAATAAGCACCATTTGTGCGTTATATACACTCTTTTTTTTAATAAGAACAAACTTAATAAGAACATTGAGGCTGAAATCGCTGGAAAAATAGGAACAATTTAAGAACAATCTGAGGCTGAAATTTTTTTCAACAAACAAACATCAGTCCGCGACGACAGTGTAAAGCTAATGATTCTTTTCAAAATTCAGGGTCTTTACTATACAGTCTTTCAGATATATATATCACTCTTAAACTTCATTATCACACTTTTCGTGTGTAAACAGTAACAGATTACATCTATGAGTATGAACAATGAACACTTCATGTACTGTATACATATACTGATAAGCACAGGTTCTTTGTCCGTCACTATATGATGCATAACCACATTTGTGGCCATTAGAGAACACAGAATTTTAAGAACAAAATAAGAACATTTTGAGGCTGAAATGGCCGAAAAAATAGGAACATCGAGCCTGAGCTAAATTTTACTGGTTCTTATTTAAAAAAAAAGAGTGTATGAGGATAAAATAGAACATGATGTCGTCACAGGCAAGCCATGAATTGCACCACTATAGAGTCAAGGCAATGAGTTGGTATTTACACAAAATGCGAGACAACAATTAATTGAGCTCTTTCATTTATAACAAATATTAAGGAATCAGCTCCTGCAAATGGCCTTATCAGTTCAAATAATAAACACTCAAGTTTTCCTCAGATAGCAACTGTGCTTGATACGTTTACAATACTGTGCACCAAAAGACAGCTGTAGAGGGATATCAGTACTCTACCTCTTTACAAAGAGCTTTTGAATCACTTTTATCTCTAAATTGCACCAGTAAGATGGAGGCATTAGCAAGACCGCAGTTCAACTGCTCTCCGCTTCAGCAGTAGCTTAAAAAAAGTAGACACCTTTGAACAGACATTTTTGTTTGCGTAGTTTCTTATCGAGGGGAAAGCACGCGCACAACAAGCTCCTCCCTTCGCGTAAAACCCTCACGCTCATCTCGCTTGCTTGAGAAACGCAAAAAGCGGCAACGACAAAGAGTAACGGAAAATTTACTGAAACTTTTATAGGTTGATACAATTAAGACCTTGACTCATTTCACTCCCTAAAGACCTGCAAACGTGTGATAAGCTATTAATCGATTCCAAGAAATGCCGGATAGAAAGGCAGAATAGCTTGAGCATGTCGATTTGATTGAATTTCGTACGACTTCAAATGTAAAACGTTTAGCTCCATTGCAATATAGCTAGTGCTTCTCGGTATAATGACTGCCTTTAGGTACACGCAGCAAGCCGTCGAGTCTTTTCATAAAATCGATTTTTTTTTCCCATTTACATATACAGAAGTTATTAACATCTTAATCACCTATCACTGTGTAATACGTACGAGGGTGGTATTCAATTGACATATTGCATTTCTTCTCCATAATTGATTTGAGGCCGAAAGAGAAATTACCTTTAGCAATTTTGAAATTGAACCCAAGCTTTAATAAAACGTTCTTATGATACATGCTTAGGGGGTCCTCGCCAACGATTGGCTTACGAAAAATTACTCCATTTTATTAATTTTCCCTCCAAATTGTTTTCGATAGCAAACCGACTTAACTAAAAGACAAGATTGTTTAACCAGCTAGAATGGGACAACCTAAGAGGTAATTTGTGTTTTTAGTACTTCAAAAATTAACTTCAGGTTTCGTCCTTCTTCGCCGATCATTTACTTTACTACCTGCTGGTTTGAAGATATATTGCCTATGCATTCTCATATGGAAATTAAATGTTTACTATTTTGTTTCGGTCTCTTTAACACCAAAGCGGTAACAAAATTAATCGTATCTATAACAAAATTCTCAATCGAGATTGGTTCTCCGCGCGCCTATTTGTCACGTAATCGGCGCGCGATCACGTGGGTGTCCAATTACAGCTGTCCGATTTGAACTTTTTGTAATCGGACACCTGCAATTGGATACCCACGTGATTTTCACGCCAATTACGCGCGCTTCAATGGCTTCCTTTGCAATGTTTTCTACAGTTTTCAAAACTTAGGAAAAGCGCTACAGACGTTTTCGCTCAAAGGTTCTCAGAAGACATTTTTTCCCCGAAATTTGTTATAGATACGATTAATTAGTAATTGGTCCTCGTGTCGTACAATTCAGGGAGTAATCGTGCTCGTAATTTCAAATCGGCCTCGCGCTTCGCGCTCGTCCGATTTTGAAATTAGTCGCTCGATTACTCCCTGAATTGTACTCCATTCGGTCCAATTACTATTACTAATTCGATCCGCTCAAATCAACAGTTGTAATTGCATAGGTCTTTAGGTTCTCAACGTTCGTTAACTTGTTCCTGCTTTTCTTAAAAGGCCGGTCATCCGTCTACATCTTCGTGCTAACGAGGTAAGTATCACTTCTAATTTTAAGCAATGTATCCTACTCAAGGTATTCATACTCGTATGCTACGTACCCTGATGAATAATCAGTGTTACACTAACGCTTTTCATTCATGTCGATGCACATGATTGAATTCCTCTTCTGATGTTTTCTGAAACAACATTCACAACGTATGCGTAAATCTCAGCACTTTGCCTTATCCCATTTGATGACAGCAAAGATTCGAGGATTAATATTACATCTCTTAATACCATAATAACAGTTAGAATGGCAATTTTGTTTCTTTCCCTTTTAGATCCGGTGTGTTGGACGACAAAAATTGTATTACCAGGCGATATCCTGGTATCTTAGTAGACACTTTTCTATCGATTTGACAGTCTGCTGTAATTAAAAGCAAGAAGAAAACAACAAAAACAAACTCTGCCCTTAAAATGATGAATGTGAAATTAAAGGGGGAAAAATACTTGAAAGAAATCCAAATTATGGTTCCTTGAACAGGTCTATACGAACGTTATATTATTATGGTGGTTGTCTAATGACAAGTAGCTTTATCAAGGGTAAAGTTGCGTGCACTATTGAATATAGTGCACGCTTTTTAGCTTAATTTAGGTTCGGTTCGCTCCTACATATCATCAGTACTCTCATTCACAAGGATCTTGCAAATAGGTAGCATCGTTTACAAAAAAAAAAGTTACTTCGCAGTTTTTTTCATCGGAATTTTTCGATATGAGTAGAAGACAAATGAACAATATTATTGCCAATTGGATTTTGTTTTGCATTTTGCGTTTCCTTAAGCTTAGTCAAGCAAAAAACCTGCATTTCCAATGGCACCATACGTGATAAGTAAGATGTATAACTACAACTTCGTATGTATCAGAAGATTTTCTTTTTTAGCTCACGGAAGTTAGTCAGTCAAACAACCAGAAATAAACTATCTGCGGTTTCTTTTGAAAGGAGATTACAGTATGCTCCATCTTGCATATGGTTTTGCGACTATTTCGAATATATAAGAGATGGTAATATTATAACTGAATTGAAAAAAAAAAACTCAATCCAAAATAAAGATAAAAAAAGAAAAACACAAATTTTAATCCTAAACACTAATGTCAAAATGTTATGTGATTTGATGTGGGGTTAAAAGACGTCCAGAGAAAGGCGATGCACCAAACTTGATGAATAGTCATTTTAAACTAATAGAAAATCCTCACAGAGTGGGTTTGGGAGGCTATAGAGACATCCACTCAAGATTGTGGGCTTAAGTCTAAAGACGAACACTTTTTTCAACAAATATATATATTGCAGTGTAATGGTCTGTTAGGAGATATTCTTGAACATATTCAGATACTCGACCTAACAGCCCCCCATTATCCTGCTGGTCATTTATGCGTTCTTGACGTGTGAATCGGAAGCAGCTGGTAAGGAAAAATATGTATATTATTTTTTTCAGTTTGATGATATTGTTATTATTATTTTATTATATTGCGGACTGTGTTATGTTGACTGAAATTTACTATTATTTTGAAGCAGCTAAAAGATACTGTGAGAGGATTTCTTTACTTTTCCGAATATACCACTGCGATGAGCAATCTTTCAAGTCAAGATTTTTTTTGTACCTTATCTTGTGCCCAGTCCCGTTAAATATTGTCCGAATTCTCAAAACTTTCCGCCATTTTAAAACAGCAGAGGGAAAAAATTTTTAATGATGACGTCAACCGTGCATCTGTCCTCTAATAGATCATAGGCGAGAACCAATCAAAATGCGAGAATAACTTGGGTTACTGATAAACAGTAATATTAGTTGTCACCTTTCTTAATACAGGTGACGATTTCGTAGTAGCATTTAACGGGAACAATGTGAGCACTACAGCCATTTTACAGCAATTAAACATCACTGGCAGCTTTTATTTTGGAGCTTTTTGTCCCCAAGATGAACACTCGTGCAAGACGAAATGTATCCATGGCGCTGCTGCTGACCTAGCAATGCGGAAAAAGAAATTACCTTGTTATTGTGAAAGTCACTGCCTTGACATAGGCGACTGTTGTTACGATTTCTTCTCTAGGTAAAAAGCCATGCATATTCTAGCACACAGTCAGTTGGCGCACAAGCACATTACATACTATTCCATAGGTAATTTGCATATAACAGAGACGCGATAAATACTGCTTTTAACCAGATATGATAAAAATAATATCATAGGATGAGCAGAAGGACACTCAAAACGGGGTTTTCAGTAAACGATTGCAAATCAAGAAAAACACTGCGAAAAATGAAGCAGATGCCTAGATGAACTCTGATTTCAGGTTGAGGTAAAATTGGTAAAATTAGTGTCCAGGTAAGCGCAGTCATAAAGCTGATTGTGTCCCTTTAACTTGAATACGTGAGGATGAACATAATAAGAATGAGGAATTGTATAGTTTTGTGAATTGGGCTCTCAGTAACTAGTCATTAGGAGACCAGATAGAGCAGAACAGCGACATCGACGACCACGATGACAGTGACCGCCACGACCAGCAACAACAAAACTTAACACTCGCACACACACCACAACCACAATGGCAATAACAGTGGCAGTGATCTGAGTACTCAGATTTGGAAAAGTTTGACATTTGTTAAGATAACGACACATACAACAGTGACACAATTTAATTTAACTTTTTGTTTATTTCACGATGGTGCAACTTATAAAAGACTGGGTGTTATTTACAAACGACAATAAATATCTAGCAGAATAACCGTTATAGCATACAGTATGATTGGATAACTTTCTTTTTCATTCCTATTTCATTTCGTTTTTTTTTTTCTTTTACTACAAGCTGCCGTCGAGTGCAACCGAGCCATTACAACCAACGTGGACAATGAGAATGTGTTAAGGTGGCTCGATCGGATTTTTGAGTCACGATACCGTTCAACTTTGAGCGACTAGAGCACCACCATTATCAATCTAACAGAAAATCAAACGTTAGTGGTGTGCTAGAGAAGGATGAAAGTTTCAAATGGGGTACATTTCACCACGATCTGAGTTACCATAGCAACGAAATGACGCCATGCCCCATTTTACATAAGACCGAATAACTTGCCACCAAACATAATTTCAGAAATACGACGTCCGGATCTCAGACTTGACATAGCTGCCTCAACGATGGAAAAATTGTAAAAAAATCTATAAGAGCGTTTTCGAGAAAATTACGAGTGAGTTTTTAAGGTGTCAAAATGCAACAAAAGCAAAGCTGTTTTAAATGTTATTGCAAACTATGTCCACAAGACTTCACTAAATGGCATTCTGGTCTTAAATGAATCTTCTAACATATAATTACCTAGAGTGAAAATCTCAGAGAAATCGCTCCGTTTGATTTTCAGAAACATTAGCGTGAATATCAACTGGTGTAGGCCATTATTTTGCATTCTTTCAAAAATTGCCCCTAAAATTCTTAAATTGGGTGGGAATTAAAAACCACTCGATGAATTTTTTTTATACTTGACCCTCAATAAGGTTAATCCATATTTAAAGTAATACCGGAGTTTCAAATAAATTGAAACACTTTAAGGCTGCTAATTTTCAGCGTGAACTCAGGAAAATACTGCGCTTATTTTCACTCGTGTTGTTTGTTGTCTTCATTATATTTTTCTTTTGTCTCGAATCACCATGCTATTGTACATTTCTGTATATCATGAATTCATAACACGCGCGATTACTTTCCGGCGACTTTCCCGAGGCATGCTAAAATATCCCGAGCTAGCACTACAATAACAATAAATGTTATTGTAGAGCTAGCTCGGGATATTTTAGCATGCTTCGAAAATTTACCGAATTCATGATATACAGAAATGTACAATAGCATGGTGATTCGAGACAAAAGAAAATTGTAATGAAGACAACAAACAACACGAGTGAAAATAAGAGCAATATTTTCCTGTGTTGACGCTGAAAATTAGCAGCCTTTAAGTGTTTCAATTTATTTGAAACTCCGGTATTACTTTAAATATGGATTAATCTTATTGAGGGTCAAGTATAAAAAAAAATCATCGAGTGGTTTTTAATTCCCACCCAATTTAAGAATTTTAGGGGCAATGTTTGAAAGAATGCAAAATAACGGCCTACACCAGTTGATATTGACGCTAATGTTTCTGAAAATCAAACGGAGCGATTTCTCTGAGATTTTCACTCGAGGTAATTATATGTTAGAAGATTCATTTAAGACCAGAATGCCATTTAGTGAAGTCTTGTGGACATAGTTTGCAATAACATTTAAAACAGCTTTGTTTTTGTTGCATTTTGACACCTTAAAAATTCACTTGTAATTTTCTCGAAAACGCTCTTATAGATTTTTTTACAATTTTGCCATCGTTGAGGCAGTTATGTCAAGTCCGAGATCCCGACGTCGTATTTCCGTGCAAAATGTATCTTACTGGCGAATGACCGCAGATTGTGGAATCATTCAAGTCTCAGCTCTTCCTGCAGATAACGAGTTGCTGCTGGCTTTTATAAGAGAAAACTGCTCTGTTAGGTACCAGCCCACAGATGAACAGCGAAAATACCTCAAAAATTGTGTTGCTACCGAGAGCAATTGCTCTTCGATACAAATTGTAAACAAGGAGCCAGTTGTGCAAGAACTTTGTTCATATTACTCCTTTCCAGTTTGTGGAGATGTAGACCGTAAAAATCCTCATTGTGCATTGTGCAATGGAGAAGACATAACCGAGGTAAACTGTTTATGCTTTCCTCCTGAAAAGGCCACGCCAGCTAAGTCTACAACTCTGCCACGTACTAAGGCAGGTGAGCCGACAACGCCAAGAACGACGTCTAAGTCAACAACTCTACCGCATACCTATTTTCCCCCGGGAACATCATCTGCACCAGATACCACTACATTCCCTGGGACAGCCCCTCCACCACAGGCCACGACACCTGGGACAGCTCATCCACCGTATTCCATGTCATCTGGGACAATATCAGCACCAATGACGAGACCTTCCACAGATCATCGAGTACCTCCATGGTTGCCTATTACGACGATTCGACCCCCTCCTCCTCCTTCTCCTCCTCCTCCTCCTCCTCCTCCTCCTCCTCCACTAAGCATTTTGTTTGACTTTTCTTCCAATCAAATAAGCATTAATGGCAAAACAACTCAAACTAAAGTTCTCACACAAAATACTTGCCAGGAAGGGTTTGTTTCCGATCCTTTTCTTCAAAAGTGCAGAGAAGCTTTCCACAAAGTGATTGTTAACAGCAACACCTCGATCAATTCAACTAACTCAACCAGTGACGTCATAATAATGCTTAACTGTTCTAGCATACAGCTAAATTCTTCCAACACTGTTTTGTTTCCAAATGGAACTTTGTGGATTCCTTTATACGCCACAGGATATAGCCGCGCTGATTATTTCATGAATGGCTCCAATGTACTTTTGTGCACAAAATTTTCAAGCAACTACTCAAAGAGAGAAATAATTGTAAATTGGTCCTATGCTGTATCTCCATTACAGATTCTAACCTACGTCGGCTGCTCAGTTTCAGTCCTGTCGCTTCTTGTTTTGCTCGTCGTTCACTCCGTATTTAAGGAGTTGAGGACTTTGCCTGGAAAAAAATCTGATGAACCTGTCTTTTGCCATGCTATTTTATCACATGTTCCTTTTTGTAGCAGGATTAAGAAACGTCCAAGCGCTATGTACTGGAATCGCTATTCTTCTCCATTACTTTTTGTTATGTTCATTTGCATGGATGAGTGTCATGGCATTTGATGTGGCAGAAACATTTGTATTTCAAGGTAAGAAATTCTCTTACGCGATGTAAACTTAACGCTGACTGGAAAACCACATGTTTAGCTCTAAACACTTCTTATCTTTTCTCGACCCTATATTTCACCCATAGCACTTTTAGTAAAGAATTTTCCAATGTTAGGTCTACACAAAATATGTTTTTGTTGCTTGCCTTCATGAGAGACATGTTTGCTGATCGCTTCTAATTTCTCAGAGACCTAAACAAGATGTATTCTTAGCAATTATTGAATAAGGCGGAGTAGGATATGAAGAATTCTGCAGATCAAGGAGGGTGTTATCCACAGAGGCCGAAGGCCGAGGTGGATAACACTCTCCGAGATCTGCAGAATTCTTCATATCCTACGAAAGCCGAATTCAATAATTGCTTTATTATTCATTCAAAATATTTCCCCGTTCTTAAAGGAGTTTCGCCATTTCGCTCTTTGTTTTTCCGCTCACCAAAAATAACACAATCTTGTCCCCAGGTTTTCTCGGTCAATGGTTCAATAATTTTCAGCGGACTGCACTTTTGACGTCATTGATTCAATATGGCGAGGATTCTTATCAAATTTGGTGAACAGCAGCTGGTTATGGTGAATTACGCGTGTGGTTTTAACCAATCAGAAACGGGGAAGTACTTTGAATGAATAATAATAATAATAATTGTCATTTCAGATAATTATGCACGTTCCCAGTATGCCACAAATAGCAGAAACACTCTTCTTAAATATTGTTTGTGCGCCTGGGGTTTGCCTGCAGTTGTTGTTGTCGTCTGTTTTGTCTTGGATTACATAGATACTGTTTCCATACGCTACGGTAAAATACTTAATCCTACAAATTAAATTGCCTCATGTTCAAGAGTATTCCATGTGTCGGAGAAGTCAGGAGCTCAACTTCCGACGGAGATTTTAGTGGCAAGCAAAACAAAGTTTTTAACATTAATATATTTGAGTTATTTCTGCAAAGATCTGCAAAGCAAAGATAAACGCAAATCTGATCAGATGAAATATTATATTTTTGAAATGCCTTATTGATTGCTAGTTTTTGAAACTTCAGTAAATAGGTGAAGTTCTTGCATCCAGACTAATTGATGTGCTATTTGTAATAATTTGATATTACTTGCCTGCCTAACGCCATTTGTTTGTTTGTTGTTGTTGTTTTTTTTCGGTGTTTTGTGTTTCTAGTGAGTGACTCCTGACAAGTTACCTTTTGTAATACTAAGCTTCCTAGCTGTTTGTTTTACTTTACTATATTGTTTGTGCCTTTTAAGTTTTAAAGTTATTTAATACGTATTTTTAGCAGGTCATGGTGGATTTTGTTGGATCAAAAATGGTACTACGTTACTAGCTGTTGTTGGTGTCCCTGTTGCATTGGTTATTGTGTTTAATTTCGCAGCTTTAACGTGGACACTTATTGCCATTTGCAAAGTGCGCAAGGTAAGATGAATTCATTCAAGCAATAAGCGGTAATTAGGAATTACACATTCTATCTAAAGCGACTTACATTTACGCAGTTGCAGTCTTGACTGGCGCGCACAGATGACACTCTGCTACCCTGATTACCTTTAAATTTAGTCTTGATTTGATTAGGATGGTTTTTAGCAATATCACTCAACAATTTTGTGTCACCAAGTTAACGCTAAAGCGCAATGTAATTCCATTTATAGGGGGAATAATTAATTGACATTATCCTGGTGTACGATTGCGTAATATAAATGTTCGAGCATGGTTCGGGATTCGAGCTATGGCATCATCCTTGATGTTTTCTGATTGTGCCGGGCTTCGAAACTAGGCATACGAATTTAATTATATTACTCGAAAAAAAATACAGGGATGCGGAAAAATTAATTTTCTTTTATCCAACTTTCTTTCCTTGGGCTTTTTATTTATTTTGCTTGTTTGATTGTTCATTATTTTCTTTTTCTTGCTCAAGAAAAAAAAAATCAAAAAGAAAGAAATAACAACAATAGACGACCGGTCGCAGGAATGATTGATATAAGATCAGGAAAACTGCTTGAGATCTCATTTAGATGGCTAATCGAGGGTGAAAAAGTAATTGACAACATGTAAATATTCTGTTCTGTTTTTTCATAGGATTTTTCATTTTCCTGACCTTTGTTGCAAAGAAGAGAACAGTCGCTTTGCTAAGAGGGGCCATAAAGAAAAATCGTGTGAGTGGTCACAATACCACCACGTTTGAACACAAAGTTGTGAAATGCTTTGCCCTGCTAATGCTACATGTATCGAAGTAGTTATAAGGCGTGTTAAGTTTAAGGTTAAAAAGTATTACTGAGCCGTTGCAGCCAACACAAATAAATGAAGATGATCCTTATTTACTTTGGTTTCTTTTAATACTTAACTGAATAATTTTGGGTTGAGTTTGATGAGGACAAGAAAGTTTCTTTAAAATAACACAACTAATATGCTATCTCATCCTGGCGACACTTCATGAGCGCCGAGTCAGTTGCGCGACACATGTTGGAGCCAGACTATAAGCTTAAAGAGAGACACCAAATAGTTTAATATTTTTAAATTCTTTTTTCCAGTCTCCGATGGTACTAAGAAATATATAGTCCTTTTCTCTGTTCCCTTACTGAGAATAGATACCTGACACCAATGTGTTTTCTGTTAACATGCTAAATCCTGATTGGTTAATATTCAAGTAAGTTTTACGCATATCAGTCGTATGCAAGACTACGAGGAGTGGGAGCACAAAGTACCCCTCTCACCTCTTCCTTCATATTCCCCATGCCACTTTACAAAATCGTAGATAAAATTACCTCTCACTGTCCGGAACTTCAATTGTTATAGGGCACTCTGCAGTTGGTATCGGCAATATCAGTATTCCATTAGTTTCACCAATCATGGCGCTATTCTTTATACCTGTTTAAGAAGGAGCTTAAGCACGTGCGTTTTTGAGACGTGGAACCGGAGGAAAACATTCGGCGTCCTAGGACCGTATTATCTCCCAGACTTTTATACTGCTCATCTCTAAAGGACAAAAGATACTTAGCAAAGTGAATTTGGTTGTTTGAGGGCGCGCGTGCTAAAGCTCCCTAATAATACTACTTAGACGTCGACGATGCACGTGTACAACTACACAATCCATGCTTTTACACGTGCCAATGAACTTTTTTTTTGACAAAGCATTAAAATCATAACAGTTAAGTAAAAATGCCAAACTTTATTAAGCATAATACTTTTATGTCATTATCTTTAGTCCACGCAGATCTGGCAATAAAAGATAAATTATCGGATACATTTGTTTGCGTTTTCGCGGCTAGTTATCCTATCAGTGGTGCAAGGAGGAACATTTTGTTTCTGAATCGTAACTCCCCTTTGGGCTAGCCCATATTTTATTTCCTGTTACTCTTTGAAGGGTAAACGTTTGACTTTAATTTTGCTTAACTTTGTTTAATTCTGCAGTCGCATCACCGTTTCATTCAATCTGATTCTGGCTCTAGAACCTAGATCCAGTTGACGAGTAATAACGCCATCATTACAATAAATGCACAACAGACGTTCTCAGAAATTATCCCACCAAATAATCCACGATTTGCCAGGGGCGCCTTTGGCTGGTCATTTGGTTGATCGGTTGTTAATGACTGATTTGAAGGATCGATA
>JAHPZR010003304.1:17500-42500 GCA_019787425.1 Platygyra sinensis | reverse complement strand
TCAAGATTTACTCTCAGTTATCACATCAATTGGGCAATAGCTCTGTATGAATTGCTAATTATCAATTATCTATTTTATGACGTAGTCGTATGTGATTCTAAGATATTTAATTTCGGAAGCAAATTGATAAATCGAGCGCGCGAGACACATATGTGTCAGACTGATTATCACTAAGCGCGCAAATTAGGTAAATTGATATTTTGAACAAACTCACCAAGGAGAAAAAGAAAAGATTTGTTCTCGATGCTGAGAATGGGTGATTTGCGTATGTAATCGCTTGGGCCCGAGGGCAATAAAGAATTATTTAACACGTATTTTCAAAGTTTTCACATTTTTTGTGCAATTTGGAAAACTTTTAAAATGAAAGTGAAATTAATCCTTGATTGCCCGAGGGCACTTGCAATTACTTGTTTCCAACATACAGTGCAAAATTCCGTACAAAGGAAAACTTTCAAGGTCTTGCCACCGTGTTAACAGGTTTACCGATTATCGTTAAAGAACAGGCTAGCAGTACAACGGGTAAAGTCTACTATAATAGTAAGCAAAACACGGCAAGTCAGTTTGATTTACTCAAGTAATTTTAAGCAATTTAATTTTATTCATCTGTTCTGCAAAGCTTGTAGCGGCGTATGTAACCGTTGGTGTATTTCATCGATCGATGAATGACGTGAACAAGTGTCCATACTACTTGATAACTTCTTAATAATAATAATCATGAGTAATCTTGAGTCCAAAACCCCCCTTTCCACTGCGAAAACTTAATGTAACAACAAAATTTTCGCTGTTTTTTTTTTGGCGTCGATAAGATAGATGACTAATAAGGCGACCCGAAGCAAAACGAAGAAAGTAACTTTCAGTTTGGTAGCCATGAAGTGACTCTATGCTTTCGTGTGACACCAGCCTTCCCCACTCAAACTTTCTTTTTTCAGAATGCGAATCAGCACATTTTTGGATAGAAAAAGTCTTTTGCTTTTCCACCAGGGGACTGCGCTTTGCTGCATGTTGATAAGTTCTTTCACATTAAGATTAAGTAACCAAGTTTAATAACTCAGAGGCGATGCGTTTCTGAAATTCCTTTTCAAAATCTGTTTGAAGCGGGAAACCAAATTAATGTAGACGTACTTCGCCGGCAATCAGCATCAAGTAAGCATGTCCTCTTGATTAATAAAGGTACTTTCTTGCTTAGGAAAAAATGCGTTCTGTCTCAGCCAATCAGCCGCTTACGCCAGCCGTGGATTAATTTCCTAGCGTACAATTAAGGGTATTGTACCTTCCAAAAAACGAGTAAACACAGGTCTATGTACGAGAGGTCTAATGAAGGACATTTTGGGCGTTTTACTTTGAGCAAGTCGGACAGGGCTATCATGTATCACCATAGTAACACATATTCATATATGTTTTCTAACCTCTAAAAATTCAGTAACAGCTGTCAAAAATCGTCTGCATGACTGGCTAGCAGCAGAAGGGATATTTTTGATTTAGGTTTTCTAGGGTCTTCTAAAACACGCAAAACCACACTATCTTCAATTTAAGCGCTCGAAGGTTAGCATTAACTTGCCATGGAGTGCATTCCAAGCTATTTTCAGTTAAATTTTAGACAAAATCATTAATATTGAGGTTTATGCACTCCACTGCTTTAAATGTACAAACGTTCACAAATAAACTACAAAGCCGTCGTGGCGAGCTTGTTGTTGGTGTAAGTTTGCCTGGACTGGGGTGTAGTCTTGTCTGTATTTTTCAATCGATGAAATCGTGCCATCCAACCAGCTCTCACTTTGTTGATTGTTCTTTTGTTTGCCACAAAAGCGAGAAAAATGAAGAATCCTGAAAGAACAGTTTACTGAAGTAAACACATTATCGCATAAAACAATTACAAATGTTCCGTTACCTATTGGGTATTCATTCTTATTCATTCATTTAATTAAGTGTTCAGAGAAAAACAAAGAGTAGTCCATTTTGCTGCGCAGGATGTAGACTGCGTGTAGTCTCCTCGCTCGACGGACTAAGCGAAAGAGAACTACACGTAGTCTACACAGGACGCACTAACTGAAGATTATTACTAGTTGTCAGGTTCGGAAACGCTTAAAATATCTGATCCGATGAAGTCCAATGTGTTGTTTGTAGCATCAGTATAGGTTCAAGTCAGTGCATCAGCCCCTACATCAATAAAGCGGTTTTCAGTTGAGTGTAATTGACGCAGCACGAGGGAGAAAAGAAAGAATAGCTGTTATAGTTATAAGCATGATTAGCTTGGTTTTACTTCTGAATGGGAAAAAAATATGGAGCAAATTCAGTATCAGTATTATCTAGTAGGGGTAATAGAGCATTTTCATCACAGCGCTAGCGCTTACCTTGAAGACTATTCAAAATGACGAAGAGATAAACAAGGAACTCGATTTCTGTAAATGCCACGATAAAACCCAGAATCCACGTCAATCCCATTGCTGACGACAGCTTGATGCACAGGATCGGCAGGCTGGTTTGGTTAGTCTGACCTGCCACGTGACGGGTAGACTGTTTGATGGAAGAATAGATAACATTAAGAGAAGATCAAGGTACTTTTAAGAGGACTTGTGTGACATAGAAAGTGTTAGATCAGCGGAATAGACAAAATGCTGAAACGATGATGTGACCATCGATTCTTCATAATCACGGTCAATGCCAAGTAACTTACTTCGCTTAAGGTGATAAATCATGTCACAATAGAAAACGCCCCATATTCGGCGCCCGGGCTTGCATTATTAAAACCCTACTGTTCTTGCCAAAAGACACGACAAATACATTTCTTCCTAACTAACCAAAATAAAAAAAAATGCTTTTATTCTCTTCTTCTGCTTAACTTGAGGAATCCGGCTGAGTCCACCTCAGTAAGAAAGGACAAGTCATAAGCCATTTCGCTGTCGCTCAACAAACAAAAAAACAACAACAACAACCACCTAGCTAACTAACTTAACGAAAACCCATTTATTCTTGGCAAAAAATAAAAAAAAACAAATCAAACTTTACCTTTTGAGTTCTCCAAATGGAAATCATCGTCAAAGTGAGAGCCACGACATTAAACAACAAAATGATTGCCACAGGAACACCAAGAACAACGAGAAGTGCTTTCCCATTAGAAATCCAACAGAATACTTTAGCTGGTAAGGGAGAAAGAAAAAAATCTGCTTTATATTAAACTTGGGATAAACAGAGATTTTCTAGAGTCAAGAAAACCTTGCAAATACTGAGAGAAAGATGTAAATAAATTATCGATGGCTTTCGACACATGTCGCTGAAATGAAAGATAAATTACATGTCACCCGCAGGATTCGAACCGTGTCTCCCGTTACTAGTCGGGCGTGATATTCCAACTTTGGATAAGTTCGGGAGAAAATCTATGCGGCTGTCACCTGATAAGCAACACATCCCCAGTGAAAAATACTTCATTTTCCACTCCACACTGATTAATGCACTTACGTGTACTAGATTCAAAGGTAAATCAATAACGTAGCGACGCGTTGTTTAACACCACTTGCTTGGAACAGTTAAAGGACGTTCGCGCCAACTGGTACTGCGCATCTCTACTGCGCACGCTATTCATTAGGCGCGCGCGTGCCACGCGATGTGTTTCAAGCGAGCACACCGAGTCGAAACCCAACAAAATATAGAGCTGATGACTTTTGCGTTAATTTGGTGTACGAATATTTTTGTTAGATATTCGGTGACCGCCACTTTTATTTCGGCAGATCACTTCCTTTTCTCATTCCTTTCATTATGCTAAAAAACAAAAAAAAAGTGTCTGTACATGGAAAGTTTTAATTATTTCTAATATACTGTTCAAATAGGGTCGAATTGGTACATGGATACAGGTGTGCGTGACTAAGAAGTTGCATATTTTAAGGCTAATTCTACCTGATTTAATGACATATGTAACAAAGATCGATCAAATAGGCCGATATATGCTGTGTTAAACACACATAACTTAGATATGATTCGTCAAGTTAAATATAAGGCGATAGTAATGAATCCGGCCAGAATCACCTCGAATGACTGGAAATCCTAGAAATGCTATGGTCTGTGATACTCCTTATATTCAAAACGAGTTCGGTGACCCCCTATTTTTCTTTTTACGTTTTTAAGCTACTCTTTTCATACTCTACCTGCAGTCAAAGTTTTAAAATAATTTGTACATGGAAACTTTTTGGCCGCGAACGTCCTTAAGCTAAACCTTTTATCACTGTTTTCTTTGTTTCTTTGTAGGTTCCTGTTTTGGGCTCTTATTCACCATATATCTCTTTAACATCTTACCTCATCATAGATCAATTTTTGTTCAACTCACCATGTCCAATGATAAGAGTATTTGTTTTATCGAGAGTTACACTCGTGACCACAATAACAGCGGGGGTAATCCAGGCAAAAATGCCGTATTTCAGTAATGTTTTCCTGTCGGAATGACCAGATCGGGTTTGCCCTTCATGTGTTTGATAAAAAAGAACTAAATATTAGCAAAAAAAAAAAGGCAGTTAATAATTATCTTGGTATACCTATTGACGGCTTTCTTGATTTTTTTTCTTTTTTTTTTTTTGGACATTGCCTGTTGATGGCAAGAGCATATACTAGTAGGCCCGTTTTCAAGTGGAAACAGCTTTCATCTATAACGCGTACATTTGTTTCATATCCTCCTACGATTATGTCTATTTTACTAATAAGACGAGAGGTCCGATACCTTTTGCTCCAAAAGTCTTTTTAACGTCAAAAGCCATCACGCCCATCCAGCAAAATGAAGACAGCAAAAAGTAATGAAGCAAAACGGAAACCACCATACAAAGATATGGCTTGTCAGTTTGGCCGGTCAATAAGAAGAAGACATGATACAAAAACATTGAACATGACATACTGATGAGGTTCTTTCCAGGTAAGGTTCTGAGTTCCGGCAGAGCAATGTAGATACTCAGAAGAGAAATTAAAGATATCATGGATATGACACAGCCAATGTATGTTATTTTCTGAAGTGGTGATATCATCGTGGAAGCAAGTGCCTCGGGTTCAGTGTAAACGTGCTTGAAGTCTACGCAAACGAATAGCGAAGAGCCATTAATGACGTATGTTTCATTGTTGTGCATTTTTTCGAGCCGAGGTATCCATATCGAACCGTTGGAGAGAAGGGTAACTGAACTGATGTCCATCATGACATAGGAACAATTCATATAATTCTCTTCTTGTAAAACCTTGACATTAGATTTGTTTTTTGAGCCACTGATGTTTGACAAAACCATTCCGGGGTCCTGCATTGGACGGAAAAAATAAACTTGTACGCAGTTCTCACTGAAGGGGTCAAATACGAAACCCTCGGCGCATACTTTGTTCCTTATAACAGTCTTCGTGTGTCCCACTAGGAGCGAATGAGGAGAAGACGAAAAATCAAACAAGATATGCAATGAAGGTATATTGGGCAGGACGGCGTCTCTCGTGTCCGGCGCACATTCACATGAATACGTATACCGACTTACGTCTTCTCCACTGCAAATATCACAATGCGGGTTCTTTCTTTGAATGTATGAACAGACAGGAACGACGTAAAACGAACACAAATCTCGTAGCAGTGGTTCCTCGAAACCAAGTTCTGAATGTAGACAATCTAGCTCGAAAGCTAAGCATTTTTTTTCATTCTGAATACGGGGTGGCTCAAAATACCATTTACAATTCGGATCCGTCATTATCAACGCCATCATCTGTGATCTGTTTGTTGGAATGTCATGAGAACGAAAAAATTGGCACGATGCAGAAAATTTCCAGTACGTCAGATTGCTGGCTTGATTGCATATAGCGCAGAATATATTTTTATATGTTGTCTTCCTCTCTAAGTCTGACACCGGCAACATTCCAAAGAGGTCAGCTTTAGTAGATCTGGCAGAACACAGGAATCTCAGATTCGCATCAGTGTTGTGTAGTGGACAGCTGGTAACCATGACGTAGCCATATTTATCACGTTTACCAGATATATCATATTTATCATATTTAGCGCAGGATCGTTTAGGAAGCTGGGGTTGATACTTGTTGGCATCGCCACATCTTTGGAAAGAAAAATAAGAATTAGCCGAGTGTTTGAGAGTCAGTCAGTCAGTCAGTCAGCCAGAGGCTCGGTGAGTTTGGGTGGTTGAGTGGGTAAGTAGTTTGGTAGGCCGATAAGTAATCCTCGGACACACAAGCTGGGGGGCGGTAGATACCACATCCCATAAGGTGTTTTCAAAGTTTTGAAAAGGTAATTAACTCTGTTGTGCTGAAAATTTTGTATCTGTTCATTCATTCTCTGGAATTCTCGATATGGTGTGTGCACCATTTTTTTTCCGCTGCCATGGTAACAAAAAAAAGTTGATCTGTTTTGATAGTATTATGTATTTTTGTCATTTTTCTCCGTCAAATTTACGAATTTGTACTTGTCATAAACATACTGGCTTGATTTTGAATTAGTTTCCGCTGCTTTTAATTTTTTTAGAAAGCGTAAATCTAAGATGGTGGGTCAAATGACATAGCCAACAAAATTAGCATCATATTGTAGAGCAAGCTCAAGTCTATATGTATCTAACGTTCCAATGACTCCAAGAGCTATGTTTGTTTCATGAGGGGGGCAGGAGAAGGAGAAGGCCTACGACAACTAGGTAATAGATAGTTGAAGAGGAACGTAAAGAAGAAGGATGAAAGAAGCGAGGATGATTGCAGGAGATAGAGAACAATAAAAGGCCTCTGTAAAGACCCTACGGTCACGAGGCCAGAGGAAGACAGGTAACAGGTAAGGGTAACATAAAAAAGTTATGCATAGAAATATTTTGCAAAAATCGCCCCGGTATAGAGCCGCCATATTGGTGTACCTGCAAGGGACACCAACAAGGCGGCCGGAAAGTAGCGTTAACATCTAGAACTCACTTTGGCTATCTAGGCCACTGATTATCTGAACTGATCAAGCAAACATTTAATTAAGAACTTTTCCTAATTCTTAAACTCCTAAAAAGGCTCAAAACCCCTAGGTAAGTTTATATTCTTCATAGCTTAATGTTACACACTGCCATAACTCTAAAATTTAAAATGTGCCTGTTTTTAGATGAAAAGCAAGATATTGAGCTGAAAAATGTTAAGAGATATAAATTTATCCCTTCTTATGCCTGATGAGGATAATAACTATGGTGGCTCTTTAGTTTTGGATTTTAGAAAATGATTACGTCACGTGCAACCCAAGCAGCTGAATACACAGCTAAATGTACTAGGCAGACTAAACAGATTTTGGCAGCTCCTGAAGACAATTTGAGGAGCAGAAAGATTGGATTCTAGGAATCTTCTATCGTGTTTCTTCCCATGTAATACCTTGAGTTCTCCAAGTTGCCCAATGCGCTCGGAACCCGGCCTTTAATTTACTGGGATTTACGTGAGCTCCTAACTTTCGGCCCAACAAAAAAGGGGGGGAAATTTTGAAAAGAAAATTTTCCTAGTGACAAATGCTAAAACTTTCATTGGCTGTTCGTTCATCGCTCACTTTGGTTTTCGGACACGTCAACTCTTTTTCCAGGTCAATTGACACTGCTGTAGCAACAGACAGCATTTTTGAAAAGTGGATCAAGTCAATTCTTGCCCTGCAATAACAAAACCGGTCGTCTTACTAACGTTTTCTTGAGCAAAATTGCAGCACTCTTACCATTTCAAACTGTGATGAGCTTCCAGCGATTCACATGATTTTCTGAATTCTTTTGTTTCTTTGTTTGTTGTTGTTGTTGCTTTTTTTTAGTGCGCTTGCTTTTAGCGCGCGCTTTAAGGCACTTACCTTAAGAAGTAGTCAAAGCAACAGTCACCAAGCTCAACACATAATCTATCGCAGTAACACATCTTCTCGTCCATCCTTTCTGTGTCTTCGTCATCTAAAGGGCATATTCTTTCACAGGAATATTTCAACAGACGGCAGTTAACTTTTCCCATATCAAAACGCGAGTAATTCATGTTCAGTCTGTCAAGTAGGAAAAATGTGCTGATATTCTTGTCGTAATACTTGACAACCAAATCTTCAACTGTAAGATGAAATGAACAATGTATAAGAACAAGAAAAAAAAAACAACCTACGATAAATAACTTTCTACTTCAAACATACAGATGTGAAAGCTACTCATCAAACTATGAATGCAGAACAGGAATAACCAATTTCGCCTTTATTACTAGAATTTTTCTTTTTAACCTTGCTCGGATATATAGCGGGCGACAGGTTTTTTGCCATCTTCAACGACAGGAAATTAGACACTGACATTCGAACCTTGGTAAGCAATATGGGTTAACAAAAGTATGATGATAACTAGTAGTTTCCATTGGAAAGTGAATTGCTGCGAGTGAAGTTTATGTGGAAGATGTTTTTATGTCATTTAGGAAGTATTGTAAAGGGATAAGGCAACATGAGGTACTAGATTAGAATATTTTGCCAAAGGCTTATGGGCGTAAAACCTTTTTGTTTTTAAAAACATAGCAAGGTCGGCACAATAAACTGTTCACCCATGCGAAAATCTTTCATCGAGTTAAATTTTCTATTAGCACATTAGGGATATTAAACTCTATAGTAAATTTTATTTGATATATAAGGTTTTAATTTTTATTCAGTGTAAAACACTGTTGATCTGTACATGTAAACAGGGCTATACAATTAATATATTATTATTATTATTATTATTATTATTATTATTATTACTATTATTGTTATTATTATTATTATTATTATTATTATTATTATTATTATTATTATTATTGCTATTGCTATTGTTGTTGTTATTGTTATTGTTATTAGTATTTTTAGTATTGTAACGTATCGTTAGTGGTATTGTAAGTAGTTTGTGTCTTGTTTTTGTTGGTAGTAACCTGTGTTGTTATTAAAATTAAAATTTGTTTATTTATTTATTTATTTATTTGTGTAATTTTTATTACTGATGTATTTTGTTAAATTTTATTGTAAATCATACAACCCGCCCCTATTAGCTTTGCTATATGTGGGTTGTGTAAGCTTATAAATTTGTTTTTGTAATTTAATAAAATGATGATGATGATGATGATGAAAAAATAATAATAATAATTGATCGCGCAAATAATGGCAAACAGAAAGAAAAATATCACCTTTTGTTGCATATTTATTGTTTCATCAACATAATTACTGACCAACTGAAAGAGGCTTCTTGATATGTATGGCCAAGATATAATAAACATATATCATAACTGAAAAAAGTATTCTTATCGTCATCATCATCGTCATCGTCATCGTCAGCGTCATCATCATCGTTATCGTTATCGTTGATTTATGACAACAAGACATTTTGTACCACGCTGTTTTGATGTTCACTGAAACGCCCCTCCGTTAAACTGAGGAAACCACTTGTTAAATGTTTAAATGCTACTTGATATTCGTTTTGCGTTAACTTGCCGTTGGAACGACTTGCGTTAAACCGTTTGTGGCATGTGTTTTTAAAGCTCATCCCCAGTCACACTGTTACCCCACGCTGGTTGGATGATGCTAATGAAATCATTTAATCAGTTGGAGCAAACAGCGTGACTGTTGCTCCTTACCATACGAAATCCCGGCCGCGGATGCTGGACTCTTCGAAAGCTGCATTTCTCGAATTTTTTTTGGCCGAATGGCACTTGGAATTTAAATGGATCCTCGATCGAATGGGGCGGGAAAGAAGCATCAACCTTTCGGTTTATCTGCTGTTAGATTTGGAAGCCGGGCGATTCAAATTTCTAGATGAAAATCTGCTTGGCGCTGGAGCGGTCCAAAAAGAGCTTTTCAGCCAGTGACTACTTCTTATAACATGTAGTAAGAGTCGACGCGAAACCCATCAAAAGCCGAGCCGCAAATGTTTTGTAACGAACAAACAGTTTAAGTGGAAAGTATAATTTCAAACACTTCGGAAAGCTTGAGAATTAGTTTAGACAAAACGTACGCAGAATTACGCAGCATGCAAATGACGAGTGTCGTTGATCTACATGTAAACAATAACCTATTGACCTTTACAGTCGCAAATGTCCGAATTTTCGCCCCTAAACTTGGGAGAAGTTTTACATGTGTTTCACTATCGTACCATGCGGTAAAATAACATTTCTGAAAAAATAATAATAATAACCGGCATGTAGTGCTGTCTCGCATTCGCCAGAATGTGGATAGTGAACGCAAACTAGGAGAAAATTTTTCCCCCGACATTTTAAAGCGGGTTTTCAAAGAATATTCAATCCATTCCCAAGGGGGGGGGGGGGGGGGGGAGGGGGGAGGGGAGGAAAGGGGGTCTTAAATGTTTCCACATTCTAAAGGGTTTCAAAGCATTTCAAAGTTCCAAGAATTGCTTCAAATATTCTGAGAAACAGATCAGCTTTAGTCATAGTACTTGTACAACCTTCACTTGTTTTCAAACTCGTCGCTCGCAAAAACGTGGCTTTCTACACGAAATAGGGTTTTCTCTTCCACATTGATACCACTTTGATGGCAGGAGTTCTTCCGAATCGAAAAGGCCTCCATCTCGATTTCTGAAATCGAGGCAAATGCGGTAGTATACATACATCAAAAATTATCTCAAATCAGCCTGGCTTTTGGCGCAGGGAGCCCAGGCTGTTCGCTTACGCGACCGAAATTAGTCTGAGAAGAGAAGCCTGGTAGCTTCACAGCAATAATCATGATCATAATAAAAGGGGATTTCTGGTTTTCTGCGTCAGACCTAGCCCTCTCTGTGATAAAGGGCTCGTCATTATAGCTTATAAAGACCGGCTGTTGTGAGAAACGTTTCTCTGCGAGGACAGTTTGGCTTATGCCGTTTCCATAATAAAATACTCAGGTTATATATTCGAGGCCAAAGTTTTCAAAAAGCAATTAAATATACTATTTCTCAAAAAAAAAGATTTAATTGCATGCGGAGACTGCGAGACATCATTATGATTTTTTTTAGATATATTTGTGTCTTCTTTCTGATGAAAATCTCGATAGGAACAGCAAATTGTTCTAGACTGAAACAATTCAAGTTTTACGCTAAAAAAATACTATTGAATAAATATAATTCTCGACGGCTCGGACTCTTTTTTGTGTGGATGTTGCTCTCATTACCAATTCCATTCTAACATGAAACACGATGATTTACATCAGTTATTCAACGGTTAATATATATGCGTTAGCTATCAGAAGACTTTTAAATTTTGATAATTATTTACGTAGTCGACCAGTTTACCAATATTTTCAATAGGCTATCGAAACTACACTTTCTCACGATCGAATGGAACCAGCTTTGTTCAAGCAACAGTGACATTTTCAAAATTGACTGAAAATTAAGAAAAATCCTCGAGAAATTTTGTCTGTTTGTATACGGTTGTAGATGGATTGATGCAAAATAGCCATCGTTCGATATATCATGATTACAGCTAAGGAAATACTTCAACAGTAAGAAAATACAATGGCTTTTCATTTGTTTTCCAGTACACGAAAAAAGAACTATACGCGATATTGAAGCACACATTCATCTTGTAAGTAATTAGGTACAAAATGAGCTTTAAAACTTACTTGTCGTGACTGACTCCATGTAGATCGAAAGAAGAAGACACAAGGCGACGAACGCCAACTTCATTTGGTACATTTATATAAGTGGACTTCTGAAAACAAGGCACAATAACAAATTCTTATCTAGAAATGTTATCTTATCCTCGCTTAGCTAGATGGGCTTATAGGTTAACCAAAACACATGCAAAACCACATGGCATTAATTAATCAGCATGACTGGCAGTGTAAAAAGCAGCTTGATCACCAGAACTTCTCGCTGTGCTAGAAACACAATAAAATTGCAGATAAGGTTCTCTTTTCTCGTAAGTTTATGGATGGTGCCAATAATCGTAAAACACGACAGACAGGTTTCTAAGTAACTCTTTGTTTTCCTAATTTTTTAAGTCTGTAACTCGGCCAAGATGGTCGTCACGCCTTTGTCTATATTTGATCTTCTCTAACGATTGATTGAAAACACGCTTTTAATGCTCTGGCTCGCTTAACCTAAACATACTACATCACATTGCCTTGGCTTAGCTCTGTTTGCTGGAGTTAACAGATCGCCAAAAGGAAGAAGTAAAAAGAAAAAAAACAGTTTCTTTCGTGGAGCTGAAGAAAAAGAGGCCTGCAACTTGTCCGATGCCACTTATGTATGCCCGAGTTAGAGTCCCGTATGTAAACTGATCCTAGTCAGTAACACATTAACCAGCATTGCCAGGCCCATAAAATCATTTATTCCTCTAGGTAATAAATTTCCTTTATATGGTCTTCCTTGTGCGTAGGCAATGAAAGAACCGTATCAAGTAGTCTCTACGTTGAACAAATGAAGAAAACCGCTTTTATCCTCAGTTCTTCCGCGGATCACACTCGCGCGCTGCTGTGGATGTTTTCGTGGAGGATTTGTCTGTCTCCGTTGTTAATACCCTATACGACGGAAAAACCCCAAACGTAGTGACACGCTATGCTGCTATGTTTTGTTACATTTGGGAACTTTCATACTAGACTACTTAAGAGCCAGATTTCTTCAGCCCAAGCAAAAATAGAAACTCCGATAATAAAAAACAAGAATTTTTAAAAAAATTAAAACCGCGCTTTTTTAACTCTTGCGCTCACAAAAACAGTACGTAATATTTAGCAACAACGTTTGGCGAGAAAACATTACCCGGAAACAATTTAAAAGATGGTTAGGACTTGTTTCCATATCTCAGTCAAACCGCCCTTGGATACCTTGTGATGCGTACACAAGGTAAATACTGATTATAGGCCTAAGCACTGAAAATACTGATTAGGGTTAGGGTTAATGCAAGGGGTTAATGGTTAGCTTCTTTATAGCGTTCGGGCTTCCGATATGGTACCACGCTTTAAAACTCACGGTTACTCACACTGTCCGACTGCGCGTTTGTTATCTTTTTAATCTTTACACAAACGTTCAGCTTGTGAAACGTGATATAGTTACCGCCGTCATCTACTGTTACATAACAACCGACTTTAATTACGCGAAAAGTGACTCTCGCCTTTTAGTAAATGAAGGTGTTATGTTACAAAGGGTTTGTACTTTACTTTACTTTACTTTTAAGTACATATGTACATACAAACATATAAATAAATGGCTGCTGGAAGACCTAGCAACATGAATGAACTTCCCTGGTGATAAAGGCCACCAGAAACAATATATGTAAAACAAGAACATGAATAAAATATACATAATGACAGGCTGTATTAGAAAACGAGTATAGTAAAATATTATGTGGTACAAAAATAATGCTGACTGAAATTAAATAACAATTACATTAAATCTCTACTATCAATAGCAAAACAGTAGAGTCTTAGGTCTTTTTTTAATATTGATTTGTGATTCCCTCTTCCTAATAGATATATAACAATTATTCCATGAGCCCGCGTTGGATATGAAGTAATAAAATAACCAACGAGCGCGTAGCGCGAGTTGGTTATAATCACTTCATATCCAACAAGGTCGAATGGAATAATTGCTTTAGTAAATTCTCAAACCGGGTTTTGCCGCCGATTTTTATTTCCACAATTTTACAAAGCGAAAAATTTTAAACTTGTCGCACTATTTTCCATATGACGTAAAACTCCGACGGAGCTGAGAATTTACTAGAGGTAAATTATTCCAAAGAAGAACAACTCTAGGAAAAAAAGACGACCTAAATAATTCTGTTCTTGCATAGTTAGTTTTAAAAATTAGTTCAGTGTTCCTCAAAATATCGGGTTCATGCTCAGAATTATAAAACTGCAGATAATTAGAGATATCGAGGCCATAATAACTATGCAGGCATTTGAATGAAAAAAATGAAGGGTAAATAGATTCGTCTAGAAGATAGCTACATTAGACCAGTGTTATTCAAACGTTCTTTGTAAGAAATCCTATTCCCAACCATGAGCTTAGTCGCTCGACGTTGTACAGCCTCTGCCATATCGCTTAAATAAACTTGATGAGTAGACCACACTTGAGAGGTCTAACGAGGTGAACATACAGCTTTTTAATAACATCAGCAATGACACACGACAAACATCAATAGACATTTAAGCCTAAATGTTGGTAAATTTTCAGTGTGATAAAAGTAACTGACCTCAATGCCTTGTTGTCTTTTTGTATAGTCATCTTTCGTTTCAGCGCGATCCGAAACCTTTCAAGCGATTTATAGCTTTTTCAGTTTCCTCTCGTAAGAAGAGTAAAAGCTACATACTCAGCTCTTAAATCACTCTTTCTCGAAGCGAAAAAAAGACACATAAAGCATGCCAGCCGCCCCAATTCCTCCACAGAATCATAGTACAGGGTTAAGCGCTCCGTAGTATATTGACGGGTGAACAGATCATAAGTTGCGTGGTCGATTCCACAGCGAAAGTGAAGAGTACAAGTTGCGTGATTCAATGATTATATTCCTTTCATAGCGTGTTGAAATCCGAGAGGTTTGTTTACGTCTCAAGAAAAAATACCTCGACCTTTGAAACGAATATACATTTACACATGTTAAAAGGGTTTTTTGACGAGCCAAGGCTAAGTTTTAACTTTTTTTCCCCAGAAAATTCCACCATTGCTTCTGGCGAAGTAAACACGATCTTAAATTTATCACCGTCAGCGTATTCCATAGCAAGACGTAATACCTTTATAGCGCATTGAATATTCCCTTCGAAAGTGAACAGAAACAAAAATTCCAGATTACAAAATCTTCTGTTTCGCACGCAAAACGAAAATACAGCTTAACTCTGGATAATTTCAGCCTTAGTAGCCAGCAACTGGTCCTAAGTGTCATTCTTTATCCTTGCAAATGTCCTGATGTGCATCTCCAACGGCTTTTGGCCCAAGTTTGACCAAATAAACATGTGTTCCCGTCGGTAGCCATTTTTTGTCGAGACAGTTAATTCGCTAACTTGACAAAACCCTCCTGAGGGGGGATATGACGAAAAGAGCTGAGAAATGGCCTGTAATTGGCTGATGATGACATCATCTGGTGACAACAATTGGCCGAGTGAGTTGGAGTTTGGGTCTACTCACCGACAAAAAAAAAACGAGAATTTTTTAAAAAGATGAAAACCGCGCTTTTTTAACTCTTTTGCGCTCACAAAAACATCACGTAATATTTAGCAACAACGTTTTGCGAGAAAACATTACCCGGAAACAATTTAAAAGATTGGAAACAATAGAGATTGCGTGATGCAAAGTTGGCTCAGTGCCTGGGTTGTAAGAGATTTTCACATTCTTTGCATAGCGTGGTTGCGTGATTTGTAAATCGGAGACTTGCTCGCGCGAAGGAGAAAAGGTCTCACAATTGACCTTTCAAACGAATATATATATTTGCATATGTTCAAAGCCAAGGTTTTATTTTTTTCCCAGAAAACTCCACCATTGCTTCTGGCGAAGTAAACACGATCTTATTTATCACCGTAAGGGCATTCCAGTAAACACGATCTTATTTATCATCAACAGCGGAGTCCATGGCTGACGACAGACGTAATACCTTCTTTAGCGCATTGAATATTCCCTTCGAAAGTGAACATGCAAGCAAAACGAAAATACAGCTTAACTCTGGATAATTTCAGTCTTAGTGCATCTCCGAGGGATTTTGGCCAAATTTTGACCAAATAAACCCTCCCCAACTAACCGCAAGTTTATTTAATTCACTAACTAGGCAAAACTCTCCTGAGGGGAGGTGTGAAGAAAAGAGCTTAGAAATGGCCTGTAACTGGCTGATGATGACATCATCCGCGGAGGTTTGGGATTTGTAACCGACAAAACGAAAAAAAAAAAAAAACCGAAGGCAGAGCAAGAAACCGCCCAGCCTCCGGCTGCGCGGTTTAAAAATCAACGTCAGGGAAATAAATTGACGAACGAAGGCATGCAAAGAAAACGAACCCCTGAATACAGAATAACGAAAGTAACTTTACATATGGTGGAAAGCACAGCCTAAAGACAAAATGGGGAATAGCCATCAATCAGTAACGCCAAGAAAAACCTACGAATTTGGCAACGATTCAGATTTATTCGGTTTGTCTATCACTGGGCTATCAATTCCGGGGAGGGCTATCGATCTGTGTGGTAGATGTAAAGATGACATGTTTGCTTTCCTGGAGACGCTGGAGTTGGGGGTTAAAGGTTGTCAAACACAAGCAGTTTAAAAATATATCGGCTTAAGATCAAATTCAATATGGCCAAATTTTTAACAGGTATATGTAAGGTAAGGAAAAGACACTCTAGAACTGTGATACGTGAACTGAAATATAATTATCATCTCCGGAACTTATGACACCTCTCATTAATTGCCCTCCAAGTACTCCGAACTCCACTGAAACTCTGGAGACTCTGCATGCAAAACAGCATAATAAATCGAAAAATAAATTTTAAAAAACAGAGTGGTTGAGTAGTTCACGTTCTCTAGAATGCGCAAAACCGGCTGGGTCATTCCACGTTGTTATATTTTAGAAAACGGCAAAGAAATGCACGAAGAACTATACAAAAATGGGTGTGTATTCATTGCACTCGTTTGTGGTTGCTATTTGCGGTTAATTAGGACTTAACGATGGGCTACGGAAAGCTACGGCAAGCCACTGGTACGACTACTTTGGTCGTGAAGTTCTACGCTGACAAAGCCGTTTTCTCCACAAAACTCGATGATAAAGATTTTCTTTCGGCAACGGCACGTGCAGCCTCTACAAGTCTTTACAAAAATGGCTTCGTTCAAGGAAACTATTGGCTTTATTTTACTTTTACGCGACATAGGCGTGATTAAAGACTGTGTTTTACTTCTTCTGTATCCGCCTCACTCCCATGATCCCCAGGACTTAGTTTTGGCTTAAGCTTTTTAGAATCATAAAACTGACAAAATAACACTTACACACTTACAAGAGGCTCGAAGCTGTTGTCTTGTTATAATGCGCGATAGAATTGAAATGGTCATTGTTATCGTAGTTATACTGTGCCTGGGATACGTTTGTTGTGCCGCTTCGTATCTCTATATATAGACGGCTTAAGTAACTTAAACATTAGTCAATTAAAATCTATTTGATGTAATCTACGTTTCTGTGGATTTTCTCACGACATTGCTTTGTTTTGTGTAGGAAATTGTCCAGTTGAGGTCGTGACCTCCTAATTTTAATTTCTAGAACTGTGATACGTAAAACCGAGATAAAATAATTATCTGTCACAACTTATATGGCCTCTCATTGCAATCGAAGTATCTTTTCTGTTGGCAGATCCCTTAGAACTTTTAGATTCACTGCTGACTGTTCAAAATTGCTTGAAGTTGAATCTGACAGGAATTGTGCTATAACATCTGTCCTTAAATCTCTTACGGTGTAATGGCTTTTGTTCACGTTTTTATCATACTCCTACACAAAATACTTCAGACCACTGAACGTGATAATCAAATAATCCAGAAATAACAAGCACATGAGTGAAATATCCCATACAGTGAGAAGATTTCGAGAGGCCTAGCACGATTCTAGACTGTTAAAACTTTTAAGATAAAGAAGAAATATAAATGTTACCCTTTAATTGGCGTGAACATATGCTCGGATATTTCTACGCGGACTTAATCTGTTCCGAAAAATTCAGAGCAGTTTTCTGTGGAGGTTAAGCTCCAGAAAAACTGCGAGCTTCCAAGAACAGATGTCTGGCCAGAACAAATATCTGAGCATATTTTCACAACAACTGGAGGTTGCTGTGTTGATTATTCTTCAAGCAGTTTCCTCACGGCACGCAGCTTTGAAAATTGGGGAATATCACTTGGAAAGTGACTTTTTAAGGCCAATATATGGCATGTAAGCGAAAATATTCAGTGGATTCTAGCTAATTAAGGACGGTCGCGAGAAAAAAATAAATCTTCCACCATTGATTTTTTTTCTGAAAATTTTAGCGTAGAAAGATAATGAGTTAGTGATGTCAGATGCAAAAAAAATTGGGGGTCGCCCGCTTCGTTTTGGAGAGAACATGCCCGAAAGAACGCCTAAAGCTGAGTAAATCGGGCTTCGTTGGCGCCCGGGGGTACTCCCATATATGGGCTATATAGGTACGTGCCGCGGAATAGGGTATGGTTTTTGAGGTTCACGGTCCTTAAATAGAGTATCTTTATTGACCCTTTTGTAACTGTGTTTCTGGTGTGGTCCTTAGATAGGGTAGCTAAATTGTATTATCTAATACTGGAGTGCGAAAACGCCCGCGATACGAATGTTTTTTTTTTTTTTAATTACTTTTTGTATCCTTTTAAGTATTAACAAAATGCTTTTGCAACAGAAGAACAGAGGTTTCAATTGCCTAGAATAGGGTGTCATTTTTCGTGTTTGGGCCTTTATTAGTCCTTAAGGCGGGGGTAAACCCGAATTTAAGTGAAATTTTGGTAAGTTTAAAGAGAGGTTGAAAGGGAAAAAAAGGGTTTTGGAACACCACCAGACAGTTGCCCGACCGCACAATGGCACCCCAGGTTGTTGGGCAACTGTTTGGAGTGTATCTACCTATTTTTAACTTCAAACTCTAATTTTAAAACAACACCAAATCTTCCAAATTTCCTATTTCCATAAATTTTACTAATCCTTTGAGAAAAACTATTTATCTCCAAATATACCTAAAAATCACCAAAAAATTTACAAAAAGACCCAAAACATAGATATGTGAAATGTGCATAGAGATTCTTGATTGCTTGAAACGTAAACGAGATATTTGCATTAAAAACATAAAACCCAGCCAAAATACGGCTTTCGGGTGTACCCCCGCCTTAAGAGATAGTTTTTAAGGTCATTCAAGCTGTAGCTACCGTCAAGCTAATAGGTGTGAAGAAAATCACAAGTTTAACACGTCTGTCAAGATAACAAATGAAAACAGCAATTGCTTGGCGTTTTAGGACGAAAACAAGCTTAGCGCCAAAACGAGGCTATGCCTCGTGCGAGTCTAAGAAATGCCTCCCAAAAGGGAGGCAAAGAGCTTTTCACCTCTTACTTAAAGTTAGTCACATCGAAGAGATGTTGGAGGCTCCTCGTGCAGAGACTCTGCTCCCGTTAACTCTACCCCATGAGCGGGGTAGGGGGGAGCAGAGAACGAGGAGCATTTTGCTTGAATTATTTTTCGTTTTTTTTTTTTTTCCTTTAAATAAACATGTTAAAACACGCGTTTTAACTTGTATCCATATCAGATGAATATATCTGGCATTAAAAACTTGATTTAAACGTCAAGAATATTCCAAATTGTTCGCCCTTAAATAGGGTCAGGATTTAAACACGGAGCGATCCTAACGAGGCTGAGGTGTTCAGCCTGTCAGTCACAAATCCCAACGGACGGCCAATGCTCCCAGGAATAACTCAGTGTTTAATTTGCATTTTCTTTGCACCATCATAACGCTCATAAACCTGTATAATTTAAAATATCCCACCAAAATCCGTCTGTGTTCTCAGGCTAACCAAAATCACTTCTTACGAGATTTCGTTCGTTCTCAGCATGCTGAGATAAATGGAAACAGATAGCTCGCAGGCGTCAGCTTTGTTATTTTAGTTAGCGGCGAAATTTAAATGTTCCGCGTGAAGCGACGAAGATAATTCATCGTTTTTGTTCTTCCAAAGTCATCATCTAAAGTGCTAATTTAAGCTTTATTTTCACTGTATTTTTATTATTTACCTTATGTTATTCTACGTAAATGACTCCGTTAGTTTAACGAAAAAACGGTATTTCTCCACGACTACTATGTTATGCGACCGTTGTTCTGGCTTTCCACCATTGCACAGGAAAGCCAACAAAGTGCTTAAAGGGGGCGTGTCCTTGCCTTTTTTTTTGGATCGCTCCGTGTTTAAGAACCTTCGCGGCACACCCCTATCCAAAATTCGTGGGAGTACCCCCACCCCTCCGGGCGTTGGGGAAGAAGGCCAAGGTGGCTGCAAGTCCCAAAATTTGCAATTAGAGTTTTGAAAAGAATTGTTCTGTGCCAAATATGGTTTAAGTGAACCTATTAAGTGAATTTAGTCATCTGGTGAGGTTCCACAAAGAACAAGCTGGCATTTAGCGACCACAATTTCACGCCCCTTGCAGCCGCATGATGGCAGGATGTCTTGCGGACAGAAATCGTGATTTGTTTTATTTTTTTTTACCTTCCCACATTGATTTTTTGTTCATTTTTGGACAATGTGGAGATAATTGTAAATAAGATATGTTTCTGAAAAGAAAAGTAAGGCTGAACGTCCAAGATCGTTAAATTCAAGCAAAGCTATAGAAATGGCCATCTACCCTATTATTTGTTTATTTTAGTACTTAGCGGGCGCCCTCAATGCATGACTTAGCATGTGAATTTGCGTGCGCAGATAAGAAATGCGCAGAGACAAGTAGCGCGAGCGTTCAGTTAAACAATACACTCTCCATCTTTCCGACTGCATGGAGTTATTCGGAAAAATTAGTTATTAACAAGACAAATTATTTTGTTTTTCATATCTAGTGATTCTGTCCTTGTGTAATGTTAAACTAATGAGTACTTCTATTATTATTATTATTATTATTATTATTTTATTATTATTATTATTTTATTATTATTATTATTTTATTATTATTATTATTTATTATTACTCGTTTTATTATTATCATTTTATTATTACTATCATTGTTATTTTAAAATTATTATTTTAATCATCATCATCATCATCATAACTATTATTGTTGATCATTATGCTCTGACGCACGTATAATTGCTATAGTTACATGTTTTTCTTAGTGATTATTTTTAATGTTATTACCACCAGATCACCAAGAGTTTTTTTTGTTTAAACTATAGTTGTACTAAATTTGTATTCAATGTTCAATTTGAGAAGAGATTAATAAAGTATGTTTTTTTGCAATCATCATCATCATCATCATCATCATCACCATCATTATTTTCTAAGCAGATGTGCATCAGTATCTAAAGACTATTGAGGAATTTTCAGTTCAAGTTTATAAGAACGCTAGATGCTGCCATTCAATTTGGTCAAAATGGTTACATTTGAATATGAGAAACTAGAGGTTCAAAACATATTGAAATATGTACATAGCCAAATCGCAAACAAAAATAATGAAGGGAATTAAAAGTTCTTCTCCAAAGTTTGCGTATTCAAATTGCCTGTACATGTACGAAGGTGATGATATGACAATAAAATAGGATTTATTGGTCGTTGAGTTGATGCAAATCGTCGTGTTTTTTGTCGTAATCGAATTCCCTATAGAGGCATCATCCGCATAAACAGCGGTCCAGCTGGTTAAATTGACATATTTAAATTGATTCTTTTTTTCAGCATGCGTGCATTAATTAAGATAAAACCCTTATAGGTCCTCTATATCAAAAACAATTGCTCTTCCTACTGAAATTTTAATTATTAATTCCATATGGTAAAGTAAACCTTTGCCTTTAAATGTAAATTATAAGGATAAACTTGCCCTGTCAATTGTTTTTTGTTTTTTGTTTTTTTTTTAATATATAGTCAAAATTATGTTCTTGTCGACGTTGTTATGGTAAACGTGCTTTTAAAAAGTGGCTTGCCTGAGCGTGTTTTTTTTAGGCTTAAATTTCAGCTGTCTCACTCGAATTAACTATTTCTTGACTTTTTTTTTCGTCTTCCGTATATCTCTGGGATTTTTGCGTGTCGATTTTACGGCTCTAGTGGGGTCAATTTAAGAGGCGAGGAGTGAAACATATGAAATTTTTAATAAACAACAGTCGCCATCTCACATCGAGGACATGGTCGAAGTACGATCGTAAAGAGTCACAGTAATCAAGCTACATAAATGTAGGCATGCAATGCGGGAATAGTCTAAATATCAAAAACGTATCAACATTTAGGTCAATTGAAACTCATGTGTAAGATTCAAGACGGCGGACATGCTGAAATGGCCTTTGTGGGTTTACTGTGATGTCACGATTGACACGTATTTATCGCTGACTTGAAATAAACTAATAAAATAATTCCAAGGCTTTTCACAACGTATAGGTTTGTTACTCAAAAGAGAATACTTTTGGAAAATCAAGAAGGCGGAAAGATTAGCTGCTTCATTACGCCAGCCCAGAAGATTTGATTGTTGAGTAATGCGACAAGAATATCAGCACTGTTGGACTACTTGAAAGACCGAACACGAGCTGTGCGACTTTTGAAGTGCAAGATATTAAATGTCTTTTTTTGGAATACTCATGTGAGACATTATTCTCTTACATGCAAGTTCCTTTGCAGTTCTATACTGTACATTTAGCACTCTAAATAATAATGAAAAAGTAATCAAATTAAATAAAGTGCTGGTAAGTGAGCTCCCCCTTGTACTGTGTACTGAGCACTTAATATTTAACAACACCCTAGCTGCAATTTGGTATTGTATTACACTTTACCCATGCGCCCATTTCCATCAGGTTATTAACATGACAGCTGGATATATATACGAATGTAATTATTTTTTCAGTACACTCACGTGTAAAATGAAGTTGGTCTTCGCTGCCTTATTTCTCCTTCTTTCCGAGTACACGGAGTCAGTCGGGACAAGTAAGTAAAACTTGATTTCTCTATATGGAGGGATTATTTCCTTCTGTAACGCTAAACAAATGAATATAGTCCGTGTATTATTCAGATTATTATTATTATTTGCTAATCAGCTACCATGATCTCGCTGTTTTTCTTATTATTATTTCTATCAGATCTACATCACGACCCACAATTTGCGAGATTGTAAGAACATTTTAAGGATAACCCAAGACTGATGTTTTGAAAAGGATATCATTCGTTGAGTTGAAATTTGTAGATACAATTCTATGTTTTTGACGGAGCCGAATAAAATTATTTCTCTCTCTTAACTACAAAGCTAGTCAAGAGCAGCAGTAAAACTGAACAAGCCATATGTTTGATGCCATAATTTTTCTAAAAGAAGTTGTCTGGGTCATATCATGTTTTACTGTTTGCAGGCTGGCTACAATATTACTTTCATACCGCATCATCCAGATACTAAAAACATTCGAAAACGGAAATGCCATGTGGCCATAAGCTATTTCACAAGTATGTTTTCAGCCTTAAATCGGCAGAAAAATAAGACCATTCAGCCTACGCAAAGAGAGAGTGTATGAGAGAAAATAGGTATAGGCAGGTCAAAATAATGCATATTTGTCGTTGATGCATATAATTCTCCTTCTTGTCGGATTCAATTACTAAGCGAAGCATTATCCGAGCTGTTCCTGTCACGACCTATTTGTCGTTCCTATCGATATTTTAACTGGTAGCTGCATCTGCCTACTATCTGTTTTGTTTTAAGCAATTACCCTTTCTAAGAATAAAACTGCTGCTTTAATTTTGGTGCTATAATATCCAAATGTTTGTTAGCTTTTTTATCATAATTATGGAAACACGGCTCAATTGCACTCACAAAGAAACGTTTCCCACACAACAGGCTATCTGAATTCCTAGATGTTAATTAACCTTATTCCCATAGAGACCGAAAAGGCTAGCGCGGAAAGTGCCTCGCTAACCTAAGCTGTTGATTTTATCTCTTTTTCTTTGAATTTATTTCGACAAACTTCTGTAGATAACTTTCTGAATTATGCATTCAAGTTCTCAAAAAAATGATGGCTGTGAGGATATATTACGTAATATTACTACTGTGGATATAAACTCATCAGCTCATATTGTTAACATGAAATGAGACATTTTAGACGCAATTTTTACGGATCCCTTGTCTGTTTTAAAAAGTGACAAGCTAGGCGCGAATTTATATTTCTAATCTAAATAGACAAATTAGTCTAGATTTTATCACCAGTAATTTTTTTTTTTTTGGGTAAAGATTTTTTAACAATGCTTATCCAAAAAGGGGTTTGAAGGTAGAGCAAAAAGTACTTGTGCTGACTTGTGTCACACCTTATACTAAAAGGTACTGGTGGATCAACTTTTCGGACTAGTGACTGGACTTTTCTATGGCAAACGGGTTTTAAATTTCAGCTGGCTTAGTCCGGATTTAATTAAGGGTTTTTATTTTACAATGGCTGACATGGCCTTCGTTTGGGTAGGTTTACTGCGATGTCATGATTGGCTTCCCTGAAATAAACTAATATTGATTTAAACCTTTTGCATAATTAAAAGAAAACATGAGAGGGGGAGCGCATCCCTAACCCCCCCCCCCCCCCCCCCGGCTCCCAACCCCACAGTCTTAACAAGAGGGAAAGGCCAGACTAAAGCGTTCTAGTTTATTACTACATCACTTGTAGTGCACTCCCCAGTCAAAGATTTAGATGTTCCGTACTACGACAAAAGCGACTAAAGCGTGCTAAATTATTACTAAATCACCTTTATTTCAGACAAAGATCTGGTTGTTCCGTACTTTAACAAGAGTATCAGCACAATTGATCTACTCAAAAGACTGAACATGAGTTTCGCGCGTTTTGATGTACAGGAAATTAAATGCCCCTTTTTGGAATACTCGTGTGAGACAGTGTGCCCTTTAGATAATAAAAGCCGAGAAAGAATGAACCCCAAGACGTGTTACTGCGATACGTTATGTCTTGAGCTTGGTGACTGTTGTTTTGACTACTTCTCAAGGTTAGTGGCTGAAATTATATTTTTAAAGGTGATGCACATTCCACATAATTTGGATACCAAAAATAATTTAAGCCTGAGCATTTTGCAAAATTACGGCTGTATCTGTTCAATCTACCCATCTACCTATCTGCCAGTCTAACTTTGTCACTGGCTCAGGGATTGACGTGGAATTGCTCTGATTTCCCACTTTTCTAACGTCGTGACTTTTTTTGTTTTGGTACTAACGACAGTTCGTGCTATTCTTTTCCAAAGATGTACCTCTTTCAACATAACACATAAACCTCAGCCTCCCAAGCGAACCTGCGTTAAGCACCTGAAATCAGATAAACATCATAACCATGGTTACGTCATGGTTAGCAGCTGTCCAGTTTACAACACAGACAAGAATCTGGAATCCCTGTGTGCTGCAAGATCTTCTGAAACCGACCTGTTTGGAATGCTGCCTGTGTCAGA
>JAHPZR010003304.1:0-12500 GCA_019787425.1 Platygyra sinensis | reverse complement strand
ACACCAAGATCACTGAGTGTGTATATACCAATAACTATGGTATGAAATAGCTAACAACTCAACAGAAACAAACTCAAGACCGTCCGCCTTTATATCAAGTGCTGAATGGTTTTCCCCCTTTTTCAACCGTCCTTAACTTGGATTTGACTACAATCATTTGAAAACCTCTCTTCTGATGCTGGCGATGATGCACATGCCAAAAACGAAACTACTTGCACACAGTACGATATCGTATCATCAAAGGATCTGAAACTTAGGTAATTTCAGTCAAACAGGGATCAGCATTGAACAATGGGTCCCACGCAGCAAGTTGATCAAAGTCGCCGACACATACCAAGCAGCCACCTCAGTGGTTGGTTATTAGTTATTTCTTTTAACTTGTATTTGTTTACCCATTAATGTCTGTCCCCAGTAGGGAAGAAAATGTATGTAATTGTTAACTTTGACACTGTGTTTATCCCAGTACAATTTTCTTTCAGGATTTTTCATTTTCCTCGCTTTTGTGGCAAACAAAAGAACAATCAACAAAGTGAGAGCTGCTTGGAGGACACGATTTTCTCGATCGAAATATACAGACAATATCACAACCCATTCCAGGCAGACACACTCCTCCAAGCTCCTCGCAACGGCTTTGTAGTACATTTGTGGGTATTCCATGATGACAGTAATAATTAATTTGGTATTTTGCTGGATTTATCTGTTTGATCAGTTGGCACTAGCTTTGAAAAGAGTGTATTCTTTTGGCTATTGCCGTACCTTCAACCCTTTCAGTCAACTAGGAGATCAGCTTATTGGTCGCCAGTTTGATAGTTTTAATTTAGCAGTGATGCATTTTGCTGCATGTAATTAGAGTAATAATCCCCCTGCACTGGGAGAGGACAAGTTCTTTTGATTTGCATCATATGTGACAATGAAGCTCACAGTAACTGAGGTCCTCCCCAACTTACTCGAAGCATTAAAAATGTAACACAAACCGGACTGAACGGTGATAAACATTTTAAACCCAAACATGTTATGTACTTGACTCTCGGTATGCTAGTCAACATACATTTTTAAAAGTATAACCGTGAATATAACAGTAAGGACAACCGTAAATATAACCATAAATATATTTTATATATATCAAGCTACAATGATCGAAAAACCAAAAGTTCAAAAATCGAATAAAGGTAACATCTTCTGCGGAGTTTTATCTGCTCCAAAAGCATTTATCTAACGCAGTTTTATACTCTGTTGCTGCATGTCCTCCTCCACAAATTTTGTTATTTCCAAGTATTAGATAAAATCATTTGCATCATTTACATATGCAGTGTACTACGTTCAGATAATTTAGTAATTCGATCGCTTCATGAAAAGTATATATACTTTTCAATAGCGTCTTTAAGGGTCAGTTTTCGCTATTTTGTAGTTGAATTGTCTTCCATTCGTTCATTCTTTTTCTCGTGACGCTTACGTTGTAGACTGAAGAAGTATTCCCCGGGGCGTTCTCCATTCTGAAAAGCGTCAGTTGACATTTTGACCTTAACACTACCCCATTCCCCCTCTGTATCATTTAAAGTAAAATTTGCCGACTTGCGCTTCGGCTCTCTGGCGCCAGCCATTACTTTAGTGCAATTGTGGATTGCAGTACGTATTTTGTATATTGAAAGTTTTTGCTTGAAGTGAGTACGTACAGATAAAAAATAGATTCCACATGTTGTATCTGGAAAAACTATTTCTTTGCAATAATTCTAAGTTATTAATGGTATAAGATTGTTAGTAGTTTAAGGTAATTCCCCTGAAATAGAACTGACAATAGCTTTTCGTTCAAACTTTGCCCACTGAATATTTGTCATATGAGAACTTCAATTTTGAAATAAAAAAGGGGGGTGCCCATACTCATTAAGGAGCACTGGGGCATTGAAAATGACCCATTTTGGCATTATTTAACGCTTATTACAAGAACGCATTCCCAGTAATAATTATAAATTTTTGTGACCGAGACTCATGAGAACACGCATTAAACTGGAGTCAATGCGTTGTATCGGACACAAATAAACTTTTTAAGTTTGATTTAGACAGAAAGCTGAATCCTTGATTAAAATTTCAACCAAATTTCTTGACATGGTTACCATAGGGCAAAATAGAAAAGACCACAGTTTACTTGCTATTTTCGCTATTTATTCAATTTTCAGCAATAGAAATCAGATCTGTCTTTCCTCAAGCAAAGTTTATGATAAGTTGATTACAATGACTGGAAAAAAAAATGGGGTGCCCATGCTCGTTGGTGAGCTATAGCCATTTTTCAACTGAAAAGGCTCAATATCAAGGCAAATCCGCCATGTTTTCAGTGTGCACGTGCACGAGAGCGCGCTAAATGACGTCATAAATTATGCGCAGAAAGGATGCGCAGTGCAATTGTGAGGAATAACCTTAATCCTGGAAGGTACAAACAGGCTCAAACCCCTATCACGGTACAAGGGGGCATTGGTGATAGAACCCTCTCCTTGTTTTGTTTCTTTTTTTGTTTTGTTTTGTTCTGTTTGATTAATTAGGGCACAGCGAAATAAATTTGCATTAATCAGATAGTCCTTAGCTTGTTCTACAAGATAATACCATTTTTTGTTGGTTATAATTTACGACGTTATGTGACGTCATTTGATCCGCCATCTTGGATCCACTTAAACATGATCAACCCAGAATGGGTGATGAAGTATATGTATCGTTCTGTAATTTGATGGGGAAAACTTAAAAAAACTGTGTTAGTGTTCATGCTGACAATTTTTTTCAAAAGGTGCTTAAGAGGTTTCATTCTCGCAGGAAGATGGGTTTACGACCGAATTGGTAAGGCATATTGTACATTATAGTTCACCACTAGATTTTGTCTGATCCTGATTGGTTTAAATTAATGACGTGGCGCGATACTCTTCATTCGAAGAGAGATATTATCAGCCCATAATAGCCGTCCGAGGAAAATACTCGGATAGATAGTACTGAGTCGTCCATGAAAAGTTTTCTGTAAACAAATTAGTTTTTGTCGGTTTCCTTTTAAAGATATATATTTTGCAATTCCTGTCACGGCTTTCATGTGGTGAAGTTGCAGAAGCAAATTTAGTGGTGAACAATAAAGACAATAGAGTGTTTATGCCTCGGAACTATTCCCACTGCGTACATTAAAGCAACACATAAAGGATCAGTGCACATGAATAAACTATCACTTTTGCTCAACTGCCGTGCAGTGTGGGTAGAATTTGTTTTTGTTCCTCGTGTCCCATTTTTTTCTTATTTTATGGCGAACGCGCAGTATCCTGCGGGACAAGAGCTCCGGCTCAAGCCGTCCTACCGGCTGCCCAAGGAATTCAGCCAGAGGACGAACTAACAGCTCATGGAGCTAAAGCGGCAGGTGGTCAAGTAGCTCAAGTTGTTAAACAAGTTGTCGAACAGTAGGCTTTGTCGGCTACCGAACACGTGGCGCAGGAAATTCAACCAGCCGAGACACAAGTACCTCGCTGTGATACAAGCTCAACCCATAGAGCTTGAAGTAGAAAATATTTACCTCTGTCGCTTCGGTTTTCTTTGTTCTACCCCCTTTTTTTATAAATTTAGAACAAAAACAGGCCAATACTCCTCATTCTCTTCCAGTTTGTCCGTTGCTGTCAAGCTTATATCGGCATTTCTACTGTATTTTCGGGTCTCGGCGGCTTTTGTATGGGTAGCTTTATGTTGTTAACATGGGTCGCGTGCATACGGCGAATACTTAATAACAGGTCGGTACTTTTGTTATTTAGGATTATGCAACAACTGGAGAGGGCGGAAGCGTACCACTCGTATTTGTCTGACGTTTCTATGGTACATCCAAAGGTGATAATTTACCAGTGGATGAATGTTCACCCAAAAAAATAACAACTACCATTACAACTAATAAAGCCATGGGATGAGTGTTCACCGGGAAAATAATATTGGGGTTAGACCTCACCATGAAGGGGAAAAAACGAAAAAAAAAAGAGCAATGGGGTGAGGGTTCACCTTGGAAGAGAGCGGTGGGGTGAGAGTTTACTATGAAAATAGAGCGATTTGGTGAGAGTTCACCATGAGGAAATAGCAATTGGGTGAGAGTTCACCATTCAACAGTGCAATGGGGTGAGAGTTCATCTTGAAAATAAATTATAGGGTGATAGATCGTAAGGATAATCAAAGGGAAGCTCCTGCGGCAAGAGGGGCTCCATACTCATATAGGAGAGAAAAGGAAACCCATGAGTTGATCTTCTCATGGTTATCATGACAAGCGGCATTGCTCATGGGTGCGTACGCACGACGACAACGACGGCGGAGTCGCGCAATATGGCGGCCATACTCAAAATGCCAGGTTGACAGAGACATGCAGCCTTGGTTTACAAAATATAGACGGCACACTGATCCCGACGGCAGATATGATGACCAAAATGAAATGAAACGGAGTAAAGGACTAAATTATTTTAAACAAAATTGCCCTATATTTCGGTTTGCAATACAAACTTTCCTCAGAGGCTAAGTGAAAAAAAAAAAAAAGGTTTTTTTTTATCCATTCAGGCCCTGTGAACTTCTCTGATATTGGAAATCCATGCTATGATCAATTGACACCTGTCAAAACAAGGTATCTGTTGACTAGTATCACGTGACCATGTCGCAGCTCAAGTGTGCAACTCATCAAGGTCACGTGTTTTTTAAGTCTACCGCTGACCAATTGCTTTTTTTATGGGATCGCGGGCTCATGTCAAGTTAACTTGTTGAAAATAGGGCAGGATTGTTTGGAAGCCTGTTAATGCTAGCTCAGGATTAAAATATGTTCGAATTGTAACTTTTTTCTTCTATACAAAAGTTTTTTGCTGCTTTGTTTTCAGTATATGGTGAATGTAAAACTTAATACAGAAGGTCAAACAGTAAACAGAAAACCTCACCGCAAAGTTGCAAAACTCAAATCAACATTCTTCCTTTTCCTGGGTAAGCTCAATCAGGCACTGAGCAACCCGGCCAAGGAGCTACGCTTTTAGACTGGCCGAAATCTACATATTACTGGGGTGGGAGTTCACCATGAAGGAAACAAAAAACAAAGAGCAATGGGGTGAGGGTTCACCATGGAAGAGAGCAGTGGGGGAGAGTTTGCTATGAAAAAGAGCGATGTGGTGAGAGTTCACCATGAGGAAAATAGCAATGGGGTGAGAGTTCACCATTCAAAAGAGTAATGGGGTGAGAGTTCATCGTAAAAAAAAGGAATAGGGTGAGAATTCACCATGAAAAAAAAAACAATGGGGTGAGAGTTTACCATGGAAAAGACCAATAGGGTGAGAATTCACCATGAGGAAAAGAGCAATGGGGTGAGAGCTCGCCGCGAAAAACAAGGGGGGATATGAGGCGAAAGTTCACCATGAAAAGATATGTGAGTTCACTACATACAGGCACTGAGGTGAAAGTTCACCGTGGTAACAAACAAGAGCAATGGGGTCAGAGTTCACCTTAAAAAGGCGTAGTTTGCCTTATTCGGGGGCTGTAAAGTAGCTTGTGAGGGTTATATTGTACATTCAGTCAAATCTCCTTTCCTAGTTTTTTATACTCTAAAATAAAAACTTTGCTGACCTACAAAAGTCGCTTGATGACCTGACAAGACCTTCAGTAGCTATCGTAATCAAGGAAAGTGTTGGATTATGTAGCGCGGCCGCTCCGGCTCTGAGTTTAATAAGTATGAGGCGATAGATAACCTAGAAACCCACCAGAATGCATCCCGGGATAATCAGAATGAGAAAAGTAAATTTTACCATTTGGTGTACCAGACAGCTAAAGGGAAAGGGGACCTCCCTGAAGAACACTTCCGTCGCAAAGGTGGAAAACGGGATGGGCACAGGGGGCGTCTTCTTTGTGGGCGTAGTAGCGATGTTCCGTACAAGGGGCGTGGCATAAGTGGGTTCCAGTCCAAAGCTACTTTTGTCGAAAGTTCGGCCACATTATGGTGAGGTGTTATTCAAGGAGGGATTTGCAGCAAAGATCCCTCTGGAATTAAATAGAAGCAAGGCGAGCTTTTTGGTTGCAGAAATACGTATTCATCCTCTTTCTTGATTGTAGCAAGTACAAAAAAAATGAATCTTGATTGTTGATTGTTACTTGATTCCATGCTATGTGAGACGTCGTTTTGGGCCACTAAACATAGCAGGAAAAGAAGTGAATAAATGCTTCTATACTTACTTAAGAGCAAATGCACAGAAATATCGAGCAAAGCGTGGCCACGGCGAAAATTTAACTAACCTTTGTTTCAAGTTTATAGAGGGGTATTTATGGGTTTTCAAAAGTTTTGGGGTTGTACTTTTTGAATACGGCCTTCTAGCAGGACTATTTCGGAAAATGGATTTCGCACTCTCTCTGGCCAAAAAATGGCCGAATGAATTAGCAAAAAATAGCATTGCAAAACGCCCTCGCGTTAAACGTTTAGACTATATCTTCGGGAAATAGGTGCTAATATTAAAAGAAGAAGCTTTTAGCACACTATATTTGTCTATTTTTCGGTTGCAGATGGTAGCTATCACTGCGAAAAACACATCCTTTGATGAAGATTTGACAACGGTCGTTGCTAAGCAAGTTTTAGTGTATAATTTCAAAACGACTTTTCGTTATGTGGCCGGAATCTAATCGAGCTCATAAATGTATATGTCGAAATGTTCTTCTTGAACCAGAAAAAAAAAAATTGCTTTGGTTTTTTAACGGGCGCTTTGAAAACCGCCACCAAAATCTAAGAATTTTCTCTGAAACTCCATCTAATTTGCATATTGTTACGGTAACAAAATACCGACACGCGAGATAGTGTAAATCCGGTTTAATAAACTGTTAATTCATAAAATCCGCTTTCATAGCAAAATATTGATTTAAGGCTTTTAATCTGGTTAATCTGATGGCGCGATGAATGTGATAATAGAGGAGTACATTATATAAATCATAAGACAAATTCAAGGTCATCAATGAGACTCTACAAAGGTCACCAGGTGATACCGTACACTTTATCACTGCACAGAAAATTTAATGAATTGTAATAAATTATCCTTTACAGCTGAAACCAATGCTGTTTCTATGAAACCATCGCTTGTACAAAGTTCCCTTTATACATACGTAAAACCTCTTACAAATAAATATGCGGTCAGTATCGCGACCTTTTAATTATCTTACTAGATTCAGTGTGTAACGCATGTCGGGTTCAATGCTCAGTGCCGCCATCATTTTTCCACGTGTAAAGTATTTGTTAGTTGATCCACGGAAGGGCATGTATTTCCTAAGACAGTGTTGAAAAGTTAACAATTAAATTATTCCAAGCGAGCCATGATTGCATCTTCACGGTTTTTTGCCACTCTCACTCTCACAAGTGTTCGAAGACGAGGGCCTCTTCATATGAGCCAGGTCAACAGGGCTGGGTGTGTGCGCAATCGCAAAGGCATAATTTTTGTCTAGTGTGTTTCTCCACTACAGAGGTAGTAGTAAAGTTAAAACAATCTACAATAGTCGCAAACGATACAAGTTTATGTTCCACACCATTTTGGTTTTGTTTCTTGAATTGCATCCCGGCCGACCGGGCTAAAATTTCCCAAGTAAACCGACAACAACCGTGAGATTCGTCCCGGTAACCGAGCCAGCCCGGAAAACCGGGCTCATATAAAGAGGCCCTAAACACCAGTAAAAGGGGGGAAACAATAAGCCTAATCTGTTTTTTTGTTGTTGTTGTTGTTTTTTTTTTGTTTGTTTGTTTTTTTTAAATTTATCAAAAGAAAAGAGAAAACGCCTGTTTCGGTTGGGCGATGAGAAGCGAAACATTTTGGCGATGGCCTTAGTTTATAAACTGGTTTCCCGAATTATGTCTATAGTTAAGCCCGCTTTCACTATGCAGACATTTGTGCACTTAAAGTAATATAAAACCAGGCGATTACTGAACTTCAGTTTGAATACGGCTTGAAAAAGACACAAGGCAAAAAAATAAAACTTTTCGTTAACGTTATCAGATCGAACACCATTGGCAAAAATTACACGACTTAGACCTTTGTAAACACTCAAACTGAATTATAAAATGGAAAGTATCACGAAATTTTCCATTGGACATAAAAAAAAAAATGTTCGCCAAATTGTCCAACACGGAGTAAAGTGGCAGAAAAAAAATGACTTGGCCTCTATATGGAAAATCACTGAAATGTCTGATGTTATAAAAGGAACGATTAACCGGGGCGCGGGGGGGGGGGGGGGGGGAAGGGGGGGCAGTGGATCGTCCTTGCTCCTTATTCGCTTTTACAACTTTACAGATCATTATAACTTTGTACTAAATATTTCCTACTGAAGTATTAGACCGGTACTCATTTCCTGGATCGGGAAATCGTTTCCAGTGTTTTCGGTCATTTAGTCTATTAGTCACGAGCTGTCATCACAATGCGTGATCCTTCTGAAAAATCAGCAACCGGGGAACCAAGGATCTATCTTTGGCATAACTGAAGAAGCGTCGTGGAGAGGCAAGGCGTGTTCGTTTCTTACCATTGTTGGTGGCCATTGCAGATATCGATCACTGGTCGGAGTCATTAGAAATGGTTCCTTTTCTTAGCTGTAATCGAGATTTTTCAAGAAACTGATCTACCTATCCACCATAAAATGTCGATAAAATACTTTCTCCCTTTGCAACGTAATAATTGTATAATATGAAGAATTTTTGGATTTATCTATTTAAAACGCATAATGATGGTCCGATCACTCAGGGACTGCAAAATACAAACAATAGAGAAAGGGTGAGGTAAACTGGCAGGGACAAGCTCCATCCCCCTTTTCCTTCAGTAAAAAGCCCCCGGGTGAAGGCCCATTTTAATAAAAAGGAAATGAGTTCCGGTTATATCAAATCCTTCCCTTCCAACCTTAACGACACTGACCAAGAGATCGTGAAACTTTCCAAAGGATTATGATAGCCAACAATCCACTGTAAGAAAAAAGATGGCGACTGGTACATTTAACCCATAACTCTTTGCGAACGAAAATTCTAAAAGAGGCGTATAAAAACACAAAGAAAAATTGTCAGTCATTCAAACTCGACAAGAGCAATGCTGTTAATGTAGGAACGATTGCCATTAAACCATATCTTTCCATACGCCGGTGGGCTTAATTTAGTTCGCAAGGGATTGTGGTAAAATGTACAGCCGCCATCTTTTTTTTCTTACGGTGGATTGAATTAGCTGCCAGGCATCGAATAAGAAAAGTACAGAAACACCAATATCCATCTGTTTTAATCCGAGTTTCTCGTGGCCACAAATTGTAAGGATAAATGAAATAAATTTGTTAAATACTACAATGCATTTCCTGATCTTGAAAATTTCATTTCCATCGGTGTACGTTGCAGGACTTACAACCGTTTATGAAGGAGCGTCACGGACTGACGTTACCGTGACACTAAGTCGTGACCCTTGACCGAATGAACTGAGTTATACTTTCCTCAACAAGACCTGGTCTGCAGCACAGTGCAGAATAGCTGGATGGCATGTAAAAATAAGTCATCCTTTATAAATTAAACTGTGAAGCAGAGCTTAGTGCAGCAATATCATTAACCTGTGTGTGTGCGCTTAGGTGTAAGTGTCGGGAATTTTAATAAAATTTTCTAAGGGATTTTTTAAAGCGCCCGGTTGAAAACCCAGACCAATTTTTGTATGATGTGTAAGGAGAACATCTAGACACGTTATAACCAAAAAACGAGCCCGATTGAACAATGGCTACACATCGAATAGTCGGTTTGTAATTATGATGTGAAACTCGATTTGCTGAAACTGTGGTGCAATCATATCAAAGAATGCGTTTTTTCATGGCAAGAAACATCATCTACAACCAAAAAGCAGGCATAAATAAAGTAAAAAGAACAAAAAAAGCAAGCGACACACTCGAACACCAACCGACGGCCTGGCCAGTACCTTACGCAGAGCCATATCACCTCGGCAGTGGCAGCCATGGACAGCTGAGTTCGGCCTTGTTTGTCCTCATCAGCATGTTATAGCCGTTGGGCATAAATAGGACTGTAAGCCCTATGTAGTCTGCCTTTACTACCGAGGCGGGTGCAAAGGACCCCTTTAAGCGCCAGCACCACACAAACACACGTGGGAGCTGGTGGCTGGGGATCGCACAGCAGTTCTCCCACGGCATGCGCTGGGAACTTGGATCAGCTTTAATTGCCGATCGGTGTGTCACTTACCTTCATTGTTTTTTTTTTTTGTTTGTTTGTTATTTTTTTGCTTTTTGCGTTTTTTTTTATGTAAATAAAGTGTCAAATACTGCTTCTTTTAAATTAGTTCCTTTCTTGCCGATGATATAGGCTTTGTTACTAACGCGAAGACTTAAGAAGGAATGCCAATTTTTGCTAAATTTTCAGCTATCTTTCGCCAGCGAGAGTGCAAAAATGAATTTTCTCAAATAATTTGAAAATCCGGCCGTATTTTGATAAAGAAACCCCGAAACCTTTGAAAACCCGTTAATTACTCGTTACAAATTGAAAATGAGGATTAGTTTCATTTTCGACCGTGGCAGCTATCGTTGCATTTTGCTCGATATTCTATGCATTTGCTCTTAAGTCCAATACTCCTCTTTTATTTTTTTCCCTTTTGGATTTGCCCGTGGGCGGAATATTCCTTTTCTCTTCACTTTCCCGTAAATTACTTTGTTCGTACTCTGGTCAAAGAGAATTGAGAGTTTTGAAAACGGGGTATCTCAAAACCCTCCCGGTCATACTGGGTCAGATCTGTCCTCTCTCTGCTGACTTGTACGGGGCTATTGTACATGTAAATAAATTCCGTTTACCCTTTTTCTTTCTCCTTAGGCGATATTCAGGTCATGGAAAAAAAAATGATAACTTTGACAACTGTATCGAAAATGCTGATGTTCGAGCAAGTGTGATACAGTGGGTAGACATCAGAGGAAACCCCGTATCGGGTAGCAGTAAGTGGACAGGAAATGACTGGCTGGGGCAGACAGCTCGTATAGTTGAAAAGGGGAGGTCTTTGGGCACGTAGATGAGCTTCTGTTCCCAGACCCTGATCATTTTGATGTAGGAGAGCTCCACAAACATGCAGCTAAATTGGGCAGAAATCTCAATGCAAAGTTTTGTATTGCAAACGGAAATAAGAGCAATTTTGTTTAACATAATTTAGTCTTTATTCCGTTTTATTTCATTTTGGCCATATCTGCCGTTGAGATCAGTGTGCCGCCTATATTTTCCATTCTAAAATCTCTACTGATCCAGGTCTAGTTAAGATCCGGCACTCTCTCATCGGTGTGTTGCTGTGGTTATACAGTTTGTGAATCCAAATGTCCCCTTACCTCGGCTTGTTGATAGACTCCAGCAGCGACGTTCTCGATCCACCTGATCCCGGAGAGCTCATGCGGAAAAAGTTAAGGTCACGTTATGTATCGGTCAAGACCCTCCATAGATTGGTAAGTAAAATGCGTCCCCTTTTCCCGTGTTGTACCAGCGGTCCGCCTGTTCACCAAGGAGATGTCAGCGGCAATTTGTATGGGTATGGGCACGCTGAAACTAATCGCAGCCCAGTGTGCACTGCGCGATGAAATTGCCCGTTGCCTTTTTTCTAGAGGAGTGGGACGACCCCTTTCCTTGGCGTGAAGAGAGACATAATAGAGACCTTTTAGCATCGCGTTTACGGCAAACGGCAAACGGCTGCTAGCGGTTTGAGGTTTCCCGTTTGCCGTCGTCACCAAAATTGACTTTAGCATGGCGTTGACGTTGAACTCACTTAGATGTGGTTAAATATTTCCAAATGCCTACTTTTAAGAGCCTTTTTATCTTCTTCAAGGTACTTTGATATAAGGTCATTCATCCTTTCTCTAAAAGCTCGCCATGAGAGCACAACGGGTTTTTTGTCTTCCGAAAAAATAGGGGAAAGCACCCTCGTAATTTCCTCATAATCAGCGGGACATTTTGGCCTTCGCTGAGCCACCTCGGTCGCCAGCATCGCGTCTTGACAAGTGTTTGGCCATCTTAAAGGCATTTTCTAGAAATAGAAGAAGGCATACATTGATACAGAACGCCATAACTGTGCTTCTTTGCATGGACATGTTTAGGGACTTCGAGCCGCCATTTTGTTTTCAACTTCTTTCGCCACTCGGTTTCTTTTCGGTTTAGATCATGCAAAATACATTGTTTTTTAATCACAGAAAACGACATTTGGATCCATAAAAGGTAGAAAATTCTTACTAAAAGTGTCAAACGTGAGTTAGTTTCATTAAGCGGCCAAAAAACCTTCCCGTAAGTCACTTATCGCTGGAGCGCCTTCTTTCCGTCGAAACCTGAACCGCAAACTGCAAACGTGACGGCAAAGCGGTGGTCACGTGACCTCCTCAGGTTTGCCGTTTGCCGTAAACGTGATGCTAAAAGCGTCTATTGATGAAAGCCGTGACAGCAATTGCAAAATGTAAATATTCAAGAGGAAACCACTTGTTTACAATTTCAAACAATTCCAAATTCTTTCAATTGTTCCGAA
>JAHPZR010003302.1:2500-21244 GCA_019787425.1 Platygyra sinensis | reverse complement strand
GTTATGAAGTTTCTTGACAAATGGGAACTTGGAATAATAGTCGACAACTATGAGGAACCACGACTGTTGAACGTAGACCAGGTCTGCGCTAAGTGATTGCCACGGTCTTAAAGGGATACTCTGTTGGTATCATGGGCTCCTTTTGCTGGGAATTGTGGTACTACTGGCAAACGCAACATGAGTTTACAAGGTTTTCAATTTCTTTGTATATGCTTGGCCAGTAACACAGGATTTGGCTCGTAGTTTACATTTTTCTATACCAAAGTGCCCTCCGTGGATTTGCTGCAAGATGTTGCCTCTCAAGGATTCAGGTACTATAACACGGCTTCCAAGAAGTATCAGCCCATCTTCTACTGATATGTCATCTCGTAGGGGCCAGTATGGTTTTAGTGCCGGAACAATTTTCTTCCCACTATCAGTCCAACCTTGCATAACTTTATGGGCTAGAAGCTGCAGGGTTTCATCTTTCGGAGTTTCTTCTTTGAACTCTTCCATTTTAGCTGGGGTGATTCTGATTAAGTGGTGAACTTTCACATTCATGTCTGATACTTCAAATTCATCCAACGGCGAAAGGCGTGACAGGGCGTCAGCCGTAACCATTTCTCTTCCTGGAAGATATTTAATAACGCAGTCATAGGGTTGTAGACGCAACAGCATTCTTTGAAGGCGTGGAGGTGCTTGCATCTGGTTCTTTTATGGATCTGTTCTAGGGGACGATGGTCCGTTTTAACCACGAACGATCTTCCATGGAGATACGAATGGAATTTTTCGCAGCCGTACACCACTGCTAATAGTTCTCGTTCGATATTACGCATATCTGGTCCCCGCAGGGGTAAGTGCTTTCGATGCAAAGGCTATTGGCTTGTCGTTTTGGAAAAGAGCTGCGCCCAAGCCCTTAATTGATGCGTCAACGTGAACGACAACTGGTTCATTTCTGTCATAGTAGGCCAGAGTCGTTGTGGTACATATCAATGCCTTCACCTTCTCAAAGGCTTTGGAATGTGATGGATTCCATGCAAAGTCAACGTTCTCCTTTAAGAGGTTTCTTAAGGGGGCAGTGTGGTCAGCTAGATTGGGGATGAATGAGCTCATGTAGGTTGCCATCCACAAAAAGGTGTGAAGCTCCTTCTTGTCTTTAGGCGGTTCTAAATTTCCTATGGCTCTGACTTTATCTGGGTGGGTTTGACACCGTCTGGTGTGTAGAGCATACCAAAGAAATTGCACTCCTTTGTTTTGATAACGCACTTCTCGTCATTGAGCTTGATGCCAGCCTGTCTGGTACGTTCCATGGTTTCGTGTAGGTGTAAGTCATGCTCTTTGTCGCTCTTTCCATAGACTGTGACGTCATCTGCAATGCCAATGGCTCCCAGGCAATCACGATACGTCTCATCAATCTTGAACTGGAAGATGTCTTGACTCATTCGTAGGCCAAACGGCATTCTGAGGAAACGGTATCGATCGAATGGTGTGTTAAAGGTTGTCAGGTACGAGGACTCCTCATCTAGTTTGACATTCCAGTAGCCATTGCGAGCGTCGAGCTTGCTAAAAAGCTTTGCTCCTGGTAATTTGGCGTTGATTTCCTCTAGAGTGGGTATGGGATGATGTTCTCTTTTGATCGTCTTATTCAGGTCTTTAGGTTCGAGACATAAACGAAGTCACCCATTTTCTTTTTCTCTTATGACCGGGGAGTTGACCCAATCTGTTGGTTGGGTTACTTTCGCAATGATGTCTTGTATGTTGGCTTTCCATCTCACGTAATTCGGCTTGTAATTTGTCTTTCAACTCTATGGGTACTTTGCGGGGTGAATGGACCACCGGTGATACTTCAGGATCCAGTGTGATGTGGTAGGTGTAGTCATCAAAACATCCAACTGTGCCATTGAAACATTCTGGGTACGTATCCATCAGCTCTTGTTTACTTGTGATTGATGGCCGCTCTTCCAGTGGTACATGACTTCCAATGTAACTCGAGCTTTTCTTGCAAGTACCCGAATTTCGAGCTGGGGAATTGAAGCTGCTAGTTGGATCAGCCTGGTTTAATTGATTTGTTCTTAGTGTACAGTGGAGGGAGACTAGTTTTGGTGCAATGCGCGCTTTTAGACCTAGAATAGCTGGCACTGAAGTGTCTGTGACGTAGAAAATGCAGTTAATCTTCTTCTCTTTATATTTGCACGGGATGTTTATAGTGCCAAGCTGCTTTATTACAGAGCCACCGTATGCTGAAAGGACGGCTTCATTCTTTTCCAGTACTTCTGGTTTGGGGTTTCCTTCGTCGTCAAACTTCTCTGGGGCGATTATGCGAAGCAGCCTGATAGGCAAAACATTGCTCTGTGCACCTGTGTCCACCTTGCACTGGAGATTAATTTTCCGCTTCTTTTCTGGCTGGGTTATCGCGTGTGTCGTGTCGTCTAATGTTGCGTGTCTTCTATGGTGTTAACCTCGATTGTACTGATTGTGAGAATTTCATCATTGTCTTTATCGCCCCTGTCCTCAATCGTGTGAATAGATTTTTTGAAAGCCGGCTTTCTTCCATGGTTAAATTGTTTCCGTTTGCTCGATCGGCAGACAGATTGCCAATGATTAGCTTTGCCGCATTTTCGACATAATGTACCGTAGGCTGGACATTTGTTTCTCGGGTGCTGTTTTCCGCAGTTGTTACAGGATTCCCTTTCTTGTTCCTTTTGAATGGCATCTACACTTCTATCCTCTTGATGGCTTTCGCTACTTCCTGCCAGTGTCTTCATATGTTTACTTGTCGCCTCGTGGCTTCTTGCAATCTCGATAGCACCTGCGAGGGTCAATGATTTGTCTCGACATATGAGGGACTTCTGGACATCGGGGTTTCTTGACCCCCAAATAAGCTGATCTAAAACTCTGTCTTCGACTTCGGTGTTGTCGCGAAATTGACCTTTTGCTGCTAAGTTTTTTAATCTGGAGATAAAATCATCCACTGGCTCGCCTTGTTCTTGTCGCATTCCTTGTAGTGTATATCCGTGAATTCGATGACTCGTCTTTGGCTCCAATTGATTCTAGAACCGTTCGAAAATAATGGCAGGCTTTTTCCTGTCTTCCTTCTTTGTAAATGTCCAACTGTTGTATATATCCAGACCTTTTTCACCCCACAAGAGTAAAATAAAGCTTAATTTCTTCTCGCTCGCGAACATAAGCTGACATTTGTGTTTGAATCTTGCGAATGCAGTTATCGGATCAGGGGGCGTCCCAGTTCATCCGTGGTGATGCAAAAGACGTTGCTGTTGCCATAATTCGCTTCTGCTGGCCTCGCTCGACTTAACTTTAGAAATTATTCTTGTAAAACGCTGCCACCATGTAGTCAGATATCGATGAAGTTTGTTCTCTTTATCCACGCACACCGCGTGGATGTGTGTGCTCTCTGAATTTGCATAATGTGCTAACCTACTTATATATGCGTATGCAGAATGTAACATACAATAGGTGCTAATTTCGTGCCAATAAGTTACATTCGTATTGCTCACAAAATCGATTCAATGCAGTTACTAAGTTGAGTCGAATTAATGCGGGAGGAAAAAACTCTTCTCTGACTGCACAAAAGCGACAAAGCCCGCAAGTTCAGATGCATGCCGTGTTTGTGGCGTTAATTTCAAAATTTCAGTCGGTGATTACCGCGGAAAGAACAAGTACATTTCGACCGGAAATCTATTTAAGATCTCTGAATGGGCTGGAGTTGACAAAATTCGCCCATCAATTATTTTGAAAATACATCGCGGCGTTAAAATGGATCCACAAGATGGAAAATCTTCCCGTGAACGAGAAACAGCCTCTTTTTGCTCGCGTTTAAACACCAATCCTCTAAGACTAGAAGCAGACAGACGATCAAAATCAAAACAGTCTCCAGAAAATTCTTCTGAAATCGATGCTATTTTGGCCTGAGCCGCGAAGTGATGGATGCCACTTCCTGTCGCTCAAGTTGTCATCGCCATGCTGCGCTCTGATGAACTCTATTGTCCCTGGACCAATCAGGTGTTGCCGTTGCTGGAGCAACTAACGCCGTGAACGCGAGACAGAGTGAAGCTGTTACAGTCTCCCTATTTTCCGCCCCTCACCCCACGCTATTAACCCCAACACCCCTGCCTAAAGGTGGATTTCCACTGTCGTGTAAAATTTTACATGCTTTTTACGTGCGTAAAAAACACGCACGTAAACAGTTTCCACTGTTGCGTAAAATCATTTTGCTGCGCTGCCTTTTTTACGTACGTTTACGTGCGTTTTCGCCCTACAAACGCTTTGGGCCCTGGGTTGAAAACAAAAAGAGCGGGAATTTGATTAGAGCGGCAAGAAAAAAAATGGCGGCAGCAGTGAACAAGCGTTGGCTCCCTCTTTTTTACCTTCGCCAGAGGCGAAAGAGAAAGCAAAGATACAGAAAAAAGTATTGGATAAGGGATACATTTCGAAGCCGTTTTCTACTTGGAGAAAACCACACGCTAGCGAAAGAAATGCACGAAAATGGCCACGAGTCATTTTACAAGTATTTTAGAATGACTCCTAAACGATTTGATAACCTTCTTCTTCTATTAACAAAGCCTCTACATCAGAATACTTCCCCATGTTCCATGAATTTGTTGACAAGATGGACGATCGAGCTCAACATGGCGCTCACGTGGCAAGAGATGTCATGTGACAAGATCCAAGGATTATAATTGGTTAAATTCATACGTAAACGCAAGCGGCCGCGAAAAAGTTGAAACCTGTTCAACTTTTACGTAGAGGCTTGCGAACCTGACTACGCACGTACAACGTGCGTAAATTCTGATTTAAAAACGCAACGCTGGAAATTGGACAACGTAAAGTCAACGCAAGAGTTTACGCGCGTAAAATTCTACTTTTACGTACGTTTTCAATTTTTACGTACGTTAAGGTGCGTAGACAAAAACGCGACAGTGGAAATCAACCTTAAGGGCATTTTGTTCTCTCCCCAGTTTCACTCGCATCAAGAGACCAAGATGGCGGCCCGGTCGAACTGAACGATCGACATCTACGATCTCACTGAAAAATAGGGGACTGTGAACAGTCTATGCATGAGGGGAAACATGAAACCAGTGTCAAACGCGGTAAACTTGGAAACAGTTTCAAACGCGGGGAAACATGTAACCAGTGTCATACCCCGGAAACTTGGAAACAGTTTTAAACGAGGGGAAACGCGTAACCAGTGGCAAACGCGGCAAACTTGGGAACAGGTTCAAACGCGGGGAAACATGTAACCAGTGTCAAACGCAACAAACTTGGGAACAGTTTCAAACGCGGGGAAACGTGTAACCAGTGTCAATCACGGAAAAATTTGACAACATTGCCAAATGGGGTTGCCTGTTTTACTTCTGACTGAATAAAAATCTCCGTGTTTTCTATAATAGCACATGCGTACATCGGATCAGCGTTTTTAACTTAACTGATCGTACAGCTCAGTAACAAACATTATTACTTTCGACTTGGAATTGAAAACCTATAAATGCTGTAATTGTTTTGTCGTTTTATTTTAGATTCCTTTCAGTCGAGAGTTGGTTGAAATATCTGGCTCAACGACAGTATCTCACAGTCTTAATGGATCAGTGGAGATCGGTAAGCCTGTTTATTTGACCTACCTATAACACACACTGCAGTCGCTATGTATTGTGCAGTGACTTATCAGTTGTGATAATTGAATAAAGATGGTGAACTCTTCATGAGTTCTCGTAGCTCAGTGGATAGAGCGCCCGCCCGGTGTTCGGGAGGTCATGGGCTCGATTCCTGTCTCGGGTAATGTAGATTAACTCACCTTTCAGACTTATCAGTTGTAGGGCAAGAACTTCATGGTAGCACACATATTGAGCACATTCCCATATTGTCTTATCCATATATATCCATATATGGTTATGTCCTATCCATATATGGATATGTGTGCTACCATGAAGTTCTGACTAGTTCTTTCTCTCCAAGTCCCCACCCAATTGGAGTGCATGCAACCGAGGCAGCGTGACTTATCGTGACTGGAAGACTTTTCTTTTTCTTTTCTGTTGACGACAAATGGCGGAAGAAGAGTAGGCGTTGAAACGAAATGGTCTGCCCACGAGCCTTGAAACTCATACTGTTCTGTCTGTTGTTGATCAGTAAATCAATCAGTCAATCAATCAATCAACAGTGCCAGTGACAGTCAATCGGTGACACAAACAAAGAAACAAAACAAGGTGATCAACAACGGAAAAGTGGAAAACAAATACGAACACCGTAAAAGCGCTCTCAAAATAAGGCAACACACGACGAACGAGCCGACACAAAGGGTGCGTTTCTTTAAGAAAATCCAAGATTGGATTCTTAAATCCGAAAGAATTCGAAAACAAATTTCGCGTTTCTCTACTTTCGGATCATGGTGCGTTAAATTCAAAGGAACCGAAGAATCCACTCTGAAGTGCCAGGATTCTTCGGCCCCTCAAGCATGTAATTGATCGTGTTGTGTTTAATAAAGGATATTAACTTACTGACTTTTTCTGTGATCCAAAAGATGATGGATTGATCTGTTTAGTAATGAAACACAAAATTCGTTTTCGGATTGTTCTTAAAGAAACGTACCCTAAATTAAGGGTTTTGGATTTTTGTTTTACTCGTTTTATTGCGACCTGCAAGCTTTCAATACTTTTTTAAGTTTGTCGTTTGTAACGTATCAATTATCCGCAATATTTATCACCCTTGTTCAACTGATTACATTGCATTTCGCAAAAGAGGACTTGTTTCTTTTCAAAGCCTTTGAAGGAGATGGAAAGGAAGCTTACAGGAGAGAGTGAAAGCATTTTTTATCTAACATCAAATACCAGACGTGAAACATGAAACCACGGCCGACCTGGGAGATGCTTATGGTTTCAGCCTGGTAGCACGAGCAATTTTTTAAGTGACAAGTATGTTATGTTTGATCGTTTAGATGGCAGAGCAAATATTTGTCAACGGTTAGCCTGTGTAGCTGGCGAGATTTCGCGCACGAGAGCTTTTGTTTTGGTCGTGAAGCCGTGAACGCGAGTTGCAAAGCCGTGAGAGGATTGGTTAAGAGTCGAGTTGAATAGACCTTTTTCGCATGTACATTTTGTTTTCCCAATACAGATCATGTGATGATACTCAGGAGATTTGATCTTTTGTTTTGTTCATTAAGAAGGGTACATGCAAGCATGGAATATGCTTGCATGTACCCTTTTTAATGAACAAAACAAAAGACCAAATCTCCTGAGTATCATCACATGATCTGTATTGGGAAAACAAAATGATCGATTCCCTCCTGCCCATTTTTGAATTCTTCGTTCACCAGTGCACGCGAATTTCGGACTGGCTGAGAGCAATGAAACGTCAATCAAATGTTAATCTATACCTCTCATCTTTCCCAGGGAAAAAGGTTACCCGTGATAAGAATCTACTTGTACTTGCAAACAGTTCTAATCACAGCCGGGAACGGCGCCAGAATATAGAATGCAAGTAATCAACACGTTCACAGAAAACGTCATATCTTGTCCCACAAAAGCAAATACTTGGATATTAAAAAACATATCTTGCAAAAGAAATCAGCCAAAACAATGCACTAACACATGGCAAATTACAGAGGTGTCAAACTCATCGAAGCGACACGCATATAACAGTGGAAATCATGCAGACCTATGACCTCTTAAAATTTGCCATAGCACGATCTAATGGCTCTACTCTACTAAATTCCTCCTTTTAACACAACATGAATTGCCCTTTATAAACACGAATGAAGCGACAGAAAGGTCGAGTGACTCAACAGAGAACGGCAAATGTGCAAATGTCACGAACCGGGTAAGCTTGCAATCCCATTTTACACATCATTCCCCCAACACAACTCTTAAACGGCTCTCTGCTGTTCTTCGTTTAGTATAATTTTTCTGCTTAACCTGCGGATATTCAGAGAATCCAAAGCTCCTTCTCTGTATGAAAACAATCATATTTTCCTTCGTGCGTTCTTCATCGGATACATCGTAGCTTTACTTCGAGAAAGCTATACGCTTGTCTAGAGAAATTCTTATGTTTCTTGCTGCTATCTGATTGAGTTTATGATCGTTCTGGTACCACAGGATTCAAGTGTAGCTCTTTACGCGCAAGTCGACTAACACAGTCGACTTGCGCGTAAAGAGCTACACTTGAATCCTGTGGTACCAGAACGATCATAAACTCGATCAGATAGGGGAATCAATCAGATAGGCGTGTTGTATATGCCATCTTTCGGCTTAGTTCAGGTAAGACCATGGTTTCGATCCTCCATGTGGATCTCATCAGTTGCCGGTATTTCTAAATTACGCTGTACGTCTGAAGTTGCTAGCGCAACTCGTACATAATCGAGAATGTAAGTCATTCCTTCGAGTTATCGGAGATCTCCATGTAAATCAAGGGTTCATTTCCGAATAGTCGCACGGGTGAAAAGAAACCTCAAGTTTCATGTCACACTTCGATCTCTGATTGGCTTATTTAATTGATTAATCAAAAGTGATGAAAGTGGGTGGCAAGCAAAAACCAAACGAAATGTGGCAGGCGTGAATTTCACTCGCGGCTTCGCCCGCTGACGATCAAGTTTTCGTTAGTGACAACTTTTCTTTGTTACCTAAAAGCTAACACTCCAGCTTTTCAGCAAAAATGTTTGTCACATGAAAATTCCTCGTCCTCACGAGCAAATACGATTTTTCACATAAAAATGATTGAATAGACAGGCTTTGCTTGTTCTTGGATATTGCTTGCTGTTGTGGAAAGGGTACCCTGGGTGCCAGAGGTTTTTCTTGCGCGGTTTCCGGTGTCGGTCATGTCTCTATTGTGACCTGCGTTACCCGCCAGCGGCCTTCGGCCGCCATTTCCGTCCGCCGCGCGCGAGAAAAACCTCTGGTACCCAGGGTATGGAAAGGGAGCTAAAGGGGTGTCGGTTAGGAAATTTGGTCAGTGTGGGAAATGTTCAATGTCTTCAAATATGTCAAAATAGAAATAAAATGACCCTTCGTAAGAACAAAATAACCTGGGAAATAAATGCATTGGATAGATAGGCCCAGAAACATAGTTACCTTAACCACAATCACACTCCTGTACAGAGACTGTCCGCGGTTAACCACTTTGCAAAGTAACACAGAGAGGGCCCCGAGGAGTGAAAGGGAATTTGAATGAAGTGTTCACGGTAGGTAATTTGATCAAATTGCTCAGGGTCTCAGTATTACCTTTAGTTTCGAGGGAGACCAAACATAAAATATTAGCTTTCCTTACTTACCTGAAAGAGCGTACTAAGATCGAGAGGAAGACTGAGACCAAGGAATTCATTTCCGGTATTTGTTGTGGCGGAAGTGAATTGCCGGAAGTCAAACGCGCTGGAAATGCTGGCCACACTGTCACGCTTGTTTAAACTTGAAAATTCCACAGCGGACATGGAGCGAGGGATGGCATAACTACTTAAAAAAGAGAAAAGAGAGCCAGAGAAAGAACTAAAATCACTAATGCGATGGAAGAACTCAATGCATCTTTTAGCGCATGGGCAAATTTTGTAGACAAATCGAAGTACGTTGTTAATGCTTATGCACCAATGAAAACCAGCCATTGACCCTAATTACTTAAACGGGCCTCTGAAGCATGTTTTCCTGGCAGTTGAATGGGGCATTGTCACGCTATTTGGCCAGAAGGTGTCTTCGCATCAATTGAATTCCAAAACTAATGATCTAGTTTTGTTATTTAAAACTACTTGAATGTACTGAAACTGTTTCCTGTCGCCTGTCGCTATGGATGGCATGGATGGAAGTGGATTGAAACTTAAAACTAGAACCACTACGTGGAACTTACCGGGGCCCAGTGGGACACCGGATTCCATAGTTAATCTTCGTACTCTTTCCTCCCCCTTCTGTGGAGGCTAATATTGACTTATTTTACATTCAGAGACAGTTTGAACACCTGCTTAGATGTAAGTAATGTACCAGTCCAATCTAAGCTTCAACATTCCCCTCCGCCCTCGAGCATACTCCGGACATTTAACGTCTCTTCCTTCCAATGAGGGAGGGCATTTGATCACCACTCATAGGGGGTGGGGAATGTGATCGCTAGCCTCGATTTCATGTTATGAGTTGCGCTGATTCCACGTGGGTTGATAAATCGTGGCGGAGATGACAGAGACCGAAGTTTGATGAATTCAAAGGAAAAGTTTGCGCATTCGTGGTGGAGTGGCTGAAAACCAAAGGTCTACACAAGCTGTGTTCCGTATTTGAAGGTGTTTAATTTATATAAATATGTGCTGTCTAATAAACCATGTTAACATGCACAGTCGCAGAAGCATAATAGAAACTACTGAAAAGTTAAAACAGTAATCTGGTAATTTTCCCGGGGGTGGGGGCATTTGAACAGCTTTTTCACCCATTGAGGGGGGAATCTAAACAAAAATTTTCCAAAAATTCAAATGCCGGGGGGGGGGGGGGGGGGATGTTCAAGCTTCGATTTGACTGGTACATAATTTTAATCTTTAGTTTGCCAATCAACTTATAATAATATTAAAATATTCTTTGAATTGTGTATTTTTGTTATAACAGTAACAAACTTTATCAAAAATCATTGTTCGTTTACATGAAATATTCGATTTCAAACTTGTCCTGTTGCGGCGGATAGAAAGCTCAATATCCCAAAAATTGTTATTTCTTTATAACACTAACAACATTTAAAAATAAGTATTTGTTTACACGAAATATTCCATTTCGAACTTGTGCTGATCGTGCTTATAGTAAGCTCAATATCCAGAAAACTCTCTTCATTTCTTTATAACATAAACAAACCTTTGTAAAAGTAATTGTTTACATGAAATATTCAATTTCGAGCTTGTCCTGATTGTGCTTATAGAAAGCTCAATACCCAAAAAATTGTCATAATTTCTTTATAACATTAACAAACCTTCGAAAAAATAATTGTTTGTTTATATGAAATATTCGATTTCGAGCTTGTTCTGATCGTGTGTATAGAAAGCACAATATTCAAAAAAACTGTCTTAATTTCTTTATAACACTAACAACTTTTTAAAAATAATTATTTGTTTATACGAAATATTCGACTTCTAAATTGTCCTGATCGTGCTTATGGAAAGCTCAATATCCAAATAAAGCCAAGGAAATTTCTAGTTGATGTCAGACACAATTAAAGTGTCTTTGTTGTAAGTTAAGGAAACATTTTCAACAAAAAGCAACTTTTGGGCCAAAGTTTGTTCATCTTGATTTAAGATGTCATCAACGAGTTGGCCAAGGACTTGGTCACCCATCTTTAGAGACGTATACGCATATGATGGTTGCTATTGCCATATAATTGATGTGATACAGATCTGAAGAAACAATCACCTGCACCACCAACATCTATTGATTGTAAACCAAGTTCACTTAATCTTGACTGCATCAAATTCTCAGAGCAAATAAGAGAGGGCAACTGCATTATTGAGCTGTGATTTTGCATAAAAGGTCTAATTATTAGTTCACGATGATCAGTGTTGTATTGAGTAGGTCCTGGATTCTTCTCAATATCGTTACTTAGTTTGAAATTCACATAATCGGTCATATGACTCACACAATTGCAAGAAAACAACGATAAATATCGACGTGGTTTACATTTTAGTTTCATTATCTTGTGATAATGCCTGCTAAAGAAAGACAACAAATAAGCTTTCTTGGGTATAGCCATTTTATTCAAGTTAATTATCTTTGGATCACGTTTGTTATTACATTTATATCGTGCATGATAAAGTTTTCTCACCTTTTTAACATAGCGATGCAGGTTTGAAGACTTCGGTATCTCAATCGTTGAAATCTTTTTGGAAGACAAATGTCTTCAACATGCTACTCTTCTTGTTGAGACCTCTTAGCAATAGCAGTGGAATTCTGCTCGGTTCACGAGCACGTCTAGATCGCCTTGTAGCACGTTTTTTAAGATGATATAAAGTCAGCTTTGATAAGTGTTCGCTTTGATTCTCGATAGATTTTAAGATGGAAGGCTGACTCAATGTAGATAGCTTTGGTAAGTCGCTCTTATTCTCGAGTCTCTCCAAATACTCACTCATAAATTTTCCCTCATAAACTTGTGCATCATAAAGGTTGGGGAACGTGTCGTTCTCTAAAAAGCTATAATCTTATTCTTTCTCTTGACTGTACTCCATGCCTCGTGCTTTCCAAAATGGCGGATAAGATTTCAATCAGCCAGCGAGCGGCCAGCGAGCACTCCCAAAAGTAACGAGCCCGCGATATATCTTAAGTCAGCGATATATCCCTCACAATGTAACGTTGAAAAAACGAAACCGTCTGCATTTTAAGACCGGTGCCCCAGCCTAGCTGGGCCCCGGTAATAACTGGCCAATTTTTTCGAGTTTTGATGCTACGAGTTCCAAATATCCTCAAGAAATTTATTATGGCTAGCCCTCTGATAAAATTCATTTGATATCTTCGTCGTAGCTTTACAGAAGCATTTTGTTTATGATGAAAGCCTCAAAGTAATGATTTTAGCACGGAATTGACCTAAAACAGCAAAATCCTAGTGACACTGCTCCTTTAAGTGTAACGCAATTAAATTCCTCGTTATCATTTCATATCTTTTCTACCACAAAATCACCATCAAGAATAATTGAACCAGAGCCTTTGGCATTTCTGCCTGAAATATATCAAAGCCGACACAATCGCTACTCTAAGCATTAACCAACGTGGAAAAAGCTTTTGCCGTAAACGAGGTAGTGATGTCTATCACATCTTCCAAGGATTGCCCATTCCTTTCAGCATCTTGTACAGAACCAGCAAGGAAATCGCGAGAGTACAAAGAGAATCTTAAACTTCCGTGGGATTTGAACCAACAACCTCCCGACCAGATCACTGTTACTCTACGCTGGAGAAATTTAAAAACGCCAAAATCACCGCTTATTTTGGATTTGTGTTTCAGGAAAACCCGGGCGGCGATGTCACGTGATTATCGTGACGTCATCGTTTTCGAAAGGCTTCGTTTTCAAAATGTCCTCCGTCCACACTAAAACGAAACGCCGGTGTTTCCAAATTCGTCCAGTTTGAAAAGCGTTTCCGCAAAAGTTCCGTTTTTGTGACGGATTAGTGCAGACGACAGGCCTAACCGTAGAAACAAAGCTACGTTTTCAAATTTCTGTGGCGAGAGAAGGGACAATTCATTGTCAGTATTAATCACTAGCACATATTAACTTACCCAGTTCTAGCCGCACCAAAAGCATTAACTTTGGCCTCAAGGTCACGATTAAAGCTTCGCTGTCGCCGTATCGTACTCAGTGCTGTGTAACCAAAAGCATCTCTCGAACTCGTGTAAGGCACAGCTTCCGTGCTGCCGGATGAACTCCGGCGAGTGTCACCGGAAACCACAGTGAAGCTCGCGACTGAGCCAACAAGTCGATTTCTGTTTACAATCTTCCTCGGGGATGATCCGTCAATTGAAGAGTTTCCGCTACTCGTACTGCGCGTGCGTCTCCCACGGGACAACTCCCAGGATTTAAGACCCAGTTTCCGAGCAAAGTCTGCCTTTTCAAAAGAACTGCCTCTACTGCGCTGGTCAGTGACGTCTGATTCCTCTCCATTAAACTGACTGCTGTTAACTAGAAGTCTATCTCGCCTCAGTCCACTGACATTTGCGCTATCCACACTCAAAGCCCTTGGTTTTTCTCAACGCCAGAACGGAACACAATAGTCTTGTCGCTCAAGATTTTAACTTCGGCTAAGCTCTTCGAACTTCCGCGTAACTCGTTTAAATTGTCCATAGGTGGAACATGGATTAGATCAGTATCAGAGCTTGACCGACTTTTGCTAGAGGCCTTAGAAAAGTCTGTACTACCACTAAAACTCGAACTGCGGGTCTCGGGTATAATCCCGAGGGAAGGGCTTCCAATGCGTCGCTTTTTCGTCAGGTTAGTGCTCCGTCTTCTGGACTCGAGATCATTTTGAAGCAGTTCTCCCACTGGAAAAGGCTTGCGGTCTTCTACCAACGGACTTGAACTGCGGCGTAATAGTTCATTCAAGAAGTAAGGGGGTGGGGACTCATACGAGATCCCTTCCGGAAAGCTCTCCCCGGAAGAGTTTAATGTTCGGTCTTTCTCGTCAAGTGTCTTAGCAGTGTCATCTGACGTAACGCTCAATAAACTCCGACTTGTTGGACTTTCCTGCTGGGAGTAGGCCCCAGTCTCACTCGAGCTGCTGGCGCGGCTACGCGAGGCTAAATACGACATTTCCAAAAAGTCACCGCTGTCCACACTTGCACTGCTCAAGTTACTTCCGGACCGGACGTGGATTGTCATGTCCATTGCTTCACTATCGCTGCGGTTTCTAACATCTGATTTGACAGCAGGATCTCTATCAGGAACCGGCTTATCCGGTTGAAGGGCATATTCAGCAGGGGCGCTTACAGTGTGTTTGTGCGAGGGCTTTTGTCCATGCTCGTTTGGAACACGTAAATCGCCAGTGGAATGTTCAAGAAGGGATTTTAATGGAGACCCAATGCGGTACACATTAGACACCGCCCTTCTTTTCACGTCATATATTTCAAACGACGTATTTTTTCTCACCGAAACCAGCACCAGTAAAATTTCCCTCGCTGGCATTTCTTCGATGAGACAGTTTAGTTTCCTTGTTTGTGTAAGAAATTCCAATTCCAGATTCAGCAAAAAGTTTTTCCAGGATTCCTCCTGGAGTTGGAGACTGCACGTCTTCATTTGTTGGTGTCGTCACGGAAGGAGACTCCTCTCCTAAATATACCCCGCTCCTCTCATCATAGAAGCCGCTTTCTCGAGTTGCTAGTTTTCGGCGTCTTTCTGCGTTTTTGTACCACTGTGACAAAATTCCACCCTCGCTAGCTTCAGTATCTACCGATGTTTTCCGAACAGGTCCTCTGTCTTCCCCAAGGTAAATACCGCTTAATTTGTCATACGCTGTGAACCCCTCTGCGGCTTTGTTTTCCTCTCCTAAGTAGATCCCCCCTGCGCGCTCTGTCTCACTGATACCGGTCAGTATTGACGGTCCAGGGGTAGTGTGAGGTTCTAATGTGTAGCTAAACGGAATCACTTCCTCCTTATTCTCGACCGAGGTCTCTAGCACTGGCCACTTATCCTCGCCCATGTGACGCACACTTTCCCATTCTAACTCGCGTAGGATGTCTGAGCCTTCGCGAGTCTTCGCGATCAAGCCAAGAACGTAATAGCAGGTCCTGTCAATCAATCAATCAATCAATCAATCAATCAATCAATCAATCAATCAATCAATCAATCAATCAATCAATCAATCACTTTATCCACCAATCAGTCAGTCACTCAATCCGTCAACCACATAATCGATCGATTATATAACGTTACGATGCAATTTGAGTTTGGTTTTTGTCAAATTGTCAACTGCAAACTCAACGAGCATGTAAATAAAGGCACCAAAAAGAACACGATTCTAAAAGTCAATCTATAGATAGATCAATTCACCAAATGTATCAGTTGCTTGTTTTCAAGTCTAGTTTAGGCGGCACGTCACAACAAGGAGGTTGTTTTCGACAGCAGGTGAAGCTCGGTTTGTTAGTTAGGCATTCGGTCGATCAGTTGGTCGGTCCGTCCGTCTACCCGTCCGTTTATCAGTCCATCCATCAGTCCGTCCGTCCGTCCATCAGTCCGTCAATCAGTCTGTCAGTCTGTCCGTCAGTCTGTCTGTCAATTAGTCAGCTCAGTCTTCAGAAGTCAGCACAGTAACAGCTGTCTTTTATCACCGTGTCGCAAAGAAAATCACAATATGAACTAAATGTACTTGGTTGCTGAAAAGGGTATGTTATCGATAGCAAATAAAACAGTAAAGAACTGTCATCAGTACGAATAAATCTGAGTATCTATTCAGTTACCACCTTAGGAATCAAAACATCATAATTGTACTTATTGTATGTGGTGAAATCCTTTAATCAGGAAACTGTAGTTCTGAACGTCATACCCTCGAATGGCAAAATTACCACATTCCTCAGCCAGACGAACAATCTCTGGGATGACTGCTTCCTCCACAAGAAAGTTGATACTCCAGTTTGTGTAGCCGACATGTCCCTGAAAAAAATAACAAGTCTCCGTGCCTTGAATTTGTCTTGCAAGAGGAAGGAGAGCTAGGGGAGAGGGGGGTCCGAGCTGTATAAGGGAAGGTGAGTTGTATAGAGAGAGAGAGGAAACAACAGGTGTAAGGGTACCGGGGGGGGGGGGCACTTACCAAAGCCCACAGAGTTGCCTTGAGTTCCACTACTTGTTCTCTAGTTTTTGGTTCAAGTGTCTGCAGTGTCCGTGCAAACAGTTCCACATCATTCTAGAAGAAACGGAGTTCAAGATTGTTAAACTGTCAAATCTTGCCTTAAAACAACTATATGCCATTTTACAGTTGTGTGCTAAGTTACCCAGCCTATGAATCCAAGCGAGGCTGGAGGTGACCTTGCTTTGATACAGACCTCTCTGTTTTTCTCATTTAAATGACAACCAGTTAGCAAAAGAACAACTTGATTTATACAAGAAAAACCGCGAGGTCTGTATCAAAACAAGGTCACCTCCAACCTCGCTGCCATTCAAAGGCCAGGTCACTGAACACACAACTGTAAAATTGTCTATTCTATTTGAAGTGATTGTCGGTTCCATGCCATTGAGAACCATTAACATAACATACCTTATATGAGGAAAAACGTATTCAATAAAGTTCTTCCGGCACTTCCTCCACGCTTATATTTTTATGTTTATGTTATTAATAAGTAATCATGCGAAATCATACGGTTTTCAAAAAGCTGAAATTGCACTCGCCGAAGCGGTTCGTGCAATTTCAAGTTTTTGAAAAACTAACTCGCGCAAATTCACTCCAAATTCAACTCGGGACCGTATGATTGCCTATACTAACACGAAAAATGTTTCCTTCAATTTCATTTCTACTGTGTACTTAACAATGTATCGATATTTCGACGTGAAAGCAAATTTTAACCAATCTTGCAAAAGGACAAAGCTGATACAGTTAAGCTGACTTCAGTTGACATCTTCGCGAGTGTGTCAACTGCTTTGTTACAAAACCTTAATCAGCGCAACACATTAGAATAGAAAACGTTTTATGTTGCGTTCTACAGCTCAAGAAAACATCAAAAGATACATAAAGGTTATCCACTTACGCATCTCTCTAGAAGCTTGAAGCCATTTTTCTTTTGAACCAGCTGCCCATACAAATGAGGCGGTAAAAATGCATCTTTTAACGTCAACCTGCCAGAAAGAACAGTAAGCCTTCTATAGAAAAGAACAATAATATACAGATTAAGCCAAGCCTAAACCAGAGCTACCTAACCAAAAAGGGAAAAGAAGATTTGTTTTTCTTGGGTCAGAAAGTCAAAAAATGATCAATGTTGAACATTGTTCACCGAAAGGTATTGCTAAATTTTTACAGGCTAGAACCAATAAGCGTAAAAGTTTAGAAATAACGTATGCAATATATCAGGGACTTTCCAAGAGACGATTGTGCAAGGAATATGTCGTAAGGAAAAGTCAAAAACACACCAGGGGTTAATTTGCCCCGAGCTTTTGCCTTCGCACGTCCTCCCTCCCTCTCCCCCAAAGTAATCACCTGGCTTTAGCCCGTGGTCTAATCCAACAACAACAAACTGGTCAGCAGTCAACTTCAAAAAAAAAAAAAAAAAGCACGAGACTTCTAAGTGCCCTAAACCTGAGCGCCCGATATGGTCATTTGATTCTGGCCAGCGGATACCTGCATGTTTTGACAGCTGTCAATTTAAAATTACAATATGGATGACCCAAATCAAAGATACAGCTATGGTAATGGTGCTACTCTCTTATTTTTCAAGGTATTGGCGTACGGACGAACAGACACTAAAACCTCCACTAACGGAAGCTCAATAAATCTCTAGATCTTCTTGAAATCGTACAGCAAAGCAAACTCTCTACAATTGCCAACTATAACAATTATTCCCCAATGTGACCAAAAAAACTCTTTACCCAATTAAGCTTTCGTAGAAATATGTAAACCAATGATTCTTAGGGTTTACCACAACAATCTCACCTTTAATGTTTATGAAAGTTCCAAATTATAGGTTAAACGGGATAATTACATTTGTTGGACAGTATAGGAGATTTTGCGAACGTCTACGCCGCTAAATTAAATTGTCGCTAAAAATAGGGCCCGTTGGCTTACAAACTATAGTACTGTTATAAAAGTTATCTAAGATTCTTAACTAATTGAGAAAACTATACGCTTCCCACAATGTCTTTATCGAAGCTACTGTAATCTACGCTGGTTATGAAAACCTACATTAAGTTGCGGTTTGTGTAAAGGAAGGAATAATTAGAGACCAGGAAATGGAAATAGAAAACAACCGAGCACAAAAGAAACTGCAAACAAACATACAGGTGTTACACTAAACTAGGTAGCACAATGACAACTTTGAAGATAAAATCGAAAATCAGTAAATCATGTAATAGCGATTCTGAAAGGACATGTTTTGTGACATGTGGCATCACTGGTAATCCTAGTTCCGTTTTGTTATATTTTTACTTCTTTGGGATTTTCTACATTACCACTTAGTAAACAAATATTTGGCTCGAACCAAAACTGACTGGTTGCCTTATAATATGGTTACCCCTAGTCCAGTCCCTGAACTCTCCTTTCTTCCCGCCCCATATAGGGGCTGAACCCGCGCGGGCGAAAGAAGAGTCCAGGATAACTTGCATGCGCATGCTCAGAACGCCGCCATTTTTTC
>JAHPZR010003301.1:52500-62500 GCA_019787425.1 Platygyra sinensis | reverse complement strand
AAATTTCAACATTTTGTGTGGAAATGACGAATTTCATCCGTTGACTAAAATGCGGTTTTAAGTTTCTCAGCGAACCTTTTGACATTACCTGATTAGATTTATTGAGTTTTAACGCTTGGAGAACTCGATGAGACTTATTTATATGGGAAATCTCTCAAGCCTTGCTTTGACTTCTACTGCGGTACTGACCACTACTGATCGTTACCGGCCGTTCCGTCACGCATCACGCATTCTTGCAGGGATTGATTTAAAATCTCGTATTCCCAGAGAAATGGGCAGTCTTGTTAGATTATATTATACGTTTTCAACACCTTGTCTTTTCATTACATGTATCTTGGTTCTTATAAGCGTGCTCTAATTTTGGTTGTGATATAGCTAAGGCCGGTAGTGTAAACAGTTGCGGTCAATGTCAACACCATTTGTTCACTACTCACATTTGACATTTCTTTAGTAAGTTTCTTTTCATTAATTTCAATTACTAATAAATTAGTAGAGCCTATTGAGTTATTTTAGGGCAAGGAGATATTACATTTCTTAGTGCAAGGACGCTTTTAAACTGATCTGTCTGGCGAAGGGAGAGGGAAAAAAGTGAAAACCACAACTGAGAAAGTTCCCGGAAGTATGTTCACCTGAAAGCGAGAGATCTAAAACATTTCCCGCGATTACATGCCGAATTGCAATGTTTATCTGCACGAAAAGATGATAGTGCTAAAATTGCAAAATCGTACCAAACTTTACATGAAATTGCTTCATAACCTGACGGTTGGCACGATTGCAATCAAATTAACTTAAGGGGGGATTCTAGCTGATTAGGAGTGAAATTTGAAGTAGTTTTAAAAGGGAATTGTTAAGATTAAAATGGGTTGGGAACACTACGAGACAGTTGACCCCCTCAAAAAAGAGCTCCAGGTTGGTAGGGGACTGTTTGGTGTCCGTCTATTAATTCTCCCCTCAAATTTCAATTTTCCAAATCCATCAAATCTTCAACATTTCATATTTTCCCCAATTTAATCTATCCTTTAAGAAAAAATATCTCTTTCACAAAATGCCCAAAAATCACCCAAAAATTTACACAAACCCGCAAAACATTGGTGAATGTTCTTAAAGGAGAGATTTGGCGTTGCTTGAAACGTGAACGGGATATTGGCACAAAGGCCATGTTGAGCGACGTCAAAACAGCCTTCAGGTAAAATCTCGCCTTAATAGTTTTCGAAAGGGACGGACCATTAGAAATGTGATGAGGGGGGAGTGTGCATGGGAAGAAAAAATATTCATGCAAGGGAGGATGACTGAAACAAAAAAAATGCGCAAAGACGAAATTCCAGCAGAGTGATGAATTACATTGTCGGGCTTACAAACTGTACCCATCTGACTCAAGTAGTTTAAGGCCTGGGTCAAAGGCTTTTACTGGTGAAAATAATCTATTAATTATATTTCTAAAGGTATAAATAGCAATGGAACCAAATTCAGCACACAGTTAGATTTTAACGACCTGAAAATTTCAAAGTAGAATTGGTACTTCTGACAGGTCATGTGACATGTCACGTGAGGCTTAGCGGAAAATAGCTGTTATTTGAGGAATTGGTGGCGGTTTTAGTAATATCATCCTGCAAACGCGCGTTTTAGATGCAAGGCAATTATTTTCACCTTCTCACGTTTGGAATGACCGTAGCTCTTTTCGGAGAAAAAAAAAATATAGGATGAAAGGTCGTCATTTTCAACAAAATTCGACTTTTGATGAAAATTGGCATCGGATTCGTTTATTTATTGATCGATAGGATAGAAATTCGCCACCAATTCTCCAATTTACCAGATTTTTAAAAAGTGATCACGTAACATGTCACGTGGTCAAAATAATATGTTAAGGTAAGGCAGGACGTCGAGCTTTATAATCAGGGAAAAGTTCAGCTTGTTAAAACAGATATAGCAAGAGATATAGCTGCCCAACCATATTTCTACATTACATTCCTGAACAGCTTTGGTAGCCACTTCAGTACTGCAGTTTTTATTTCTTCGTCCTGGTGGAATTTGAATTAACCCGTTTTCTCTACGATAAAGAAATGGGACATTTTTCCCTTTCAAGTCTGATACATTTCGTGTGTAGCAACCTCACCTTGGACACTGATAGCCAAACACCCTTGCAGAAAAACTCTTATGGATAACCTTGGCTCAAAAGTCATTCTGAAAAAACATGTGCTACAACAGCCCACATACCGTGTTTTAAAAGCCTCGAAATATAGGAGTGATTTCACAAGTGACATGTATAAATGACTTTTGTGGATACAGAGGTGTACACCTATACACTCCTCCTACGATGACCGCCAAGATCAACGATTGACAAACGTCGTAATCAGACACTCAAGGAGGTGTTAACACAAATGTGTGTTTAGTATGTGCTGTTTCAATCTAATTTAGGTTATTGGCTAGCTACGTAAACGACGCGTTATTATTGTTCAAGTCCTAACGATACATTTTATAAATTTTTCGGCTGAAAATCGTGGAAAACGCACCAAAAATTGCTTCAATTTTTCAAAATGTTTCTGGGGCAAAAAGACCCCCAGATCCCCTTGTGGAAGGGGTCATGTGGCCCCATATTTGCTACTGGACGGTCACTCGCACAACCGTAGCTTAAACCTTGATTCACTGTATGTTAAGAATGACTTTTATTACCAGAGTAATGAAGCAATAAAATTGATATCTCCCTAAACATCAAACCAAAAAGGCAATGCCGCGAGCCCCATTTTAGACAATAGCATGTGGATGTGCTTGATACTTGGTTATTTCCCAGTGTGTAACTTTGACAGGAAAGCAGAACGACTGTGTAAAAGTTAAAAAAATATTTAAAAATTATTTAAAGAAGTGGATTTAGTGCAATGCTCTGCTAGCTTCCAGGGAAATTGTTTGCGAATTGGACAAAACTGCGTGTCCGGGTTATTCAGGGGTCAGAATGTTTTGTGAACACGTAGCACACCATCAAAACTGGTTTCTCTAAGAATTCTATGAAGAGGAAACTCTGTCTTAATCTAGTATGCCCTATAATTTTTTAAAAATTGGCAAGTCTTGGATGCCATATTTTTATGAGTTTTATACGAATACTTGTCTTGCTGAGACTTCGCACACAGTATCATGTTACTCGATTTACTCGGCATCAAATCAAGCTGTTTCTTAGGCACATTGGCTGTTTAAGTAGAAGCATCGGGAAAGCATGGTATCGGTAAAAAGGTCCATTTCGGATATCAATTTGGATAAAAATCTCTCTTTGAGCTCTCCTGATTTATTAACAACTGTAATTATTCGCGAAAAGAGTCTCCCAAACGGTCAAATGTTAGTTAGCGAAAGAATGTTGTTGCATTGACCCCAACTGTTTACACTAACGGCTTCGGCGCTGACTCAGCTAAAATTAATATTGGAGAAATCTTATAAAAAGAAACTAGAAAATAAAAGGAAAAAGGTGCTGCAAAAGTATGAAATAATCATAAAAGGCTGCTCATTTCTATGGGGATAAGACATTTTAAATCAACGCCTTCATCAACCAAGAATGCGTGATGCTTGACGAAACGGTCGCGGTGACGATCAGTAGTGGTCAGTCAAAAGAAACGTGGCGTGAAATAAGTCTCATCGAGTTCTCCAAGCGTTAAAATTCAAGAAATCTACTCAGGTAATGTCAAAAAGTTCGCTGAGAAACTTATAACCGAATTTTAGTCAACGGATGAGATTCGTCATTTCCACACAAAGTGTCGAAATTTCCGCAACTCTGTTGAATTTTTTGCGTATCAAAATTATGAGTGCTCACAACTTTTAATACAGATAAACGTAGCTTAGGCCTAGTACATTACGCTGATAACAGTCATCATTCATGAAGAGGTCCCACTTTTGAAAAAAAATCTTTGTTTGGAGATAATGTCAGCAAAGATGGCAAAGACGTCTTTAAGATGATCACGTTAAGACGTCATAACTTTGCTTGGGTTTAAGATAAGCAGATAGTTTTTAGTTGTGTGGAAAGAAGAAAGAATTATGCAGTAATTCTGAAAGAATTAGGTTGTTACATGGAATGTGCGAAGTTTGAGCAAGCATAGCGTAACCCCCAATTTTGAGGTTTCAATTTCCGGTTGGTGTGGTTTTCGGGGTGCCTACAAAAAAAAAACTCCTCAAAAAAACTAAAAAAGTGAATCTATCAAAGTAAAGGTAATTTTTGTTCATTGCATATGTTGCTTGACTTCTGTGGAAAAAATGAAGGCAATCCATTTTCCATGAATATTTGAGTGGTCGGTTCTTACACGGACACGATCTTAACAGTTTATTTTTAATTCTGAGTTTGAATGATTTCTTTGGTAGTTCTCTCAGAGAGCCTGGTATCTCATTCCATAGTTTAGCACCCATTCTTGAAAAGGAGTTTTTTTTGTATTTCAAGCTTGAAGCTTTTATGTCAAAATTTTCTGAAGCAGAAGAACGTGTGTTGTAAGAATGGACACTAGACGTTTTTGTAAATAAATTACGTATCTTAATTGGGGCAGAAGCAGTGCTAACGTCGTGCTTCAATTCAGATAAAGTTTTATAGTATAATAAGTTCAGAGGCAGAATCTTAGCATTAATAAAGAGTGGAATTGTGTGTTCATTTTTCTTTGTAGTATTAAGATTTTATTTACATAAGACTTATAGGCCTGACCCCAGACAGATAATCCATAAGAGACATAAGGAGAGATTAAATACTGATAAAATTGTAGTAGGGTGTGGAGAGGTAGAAAGTGTCTTAATTTTGCAATAAGACCTACGGTTTTACTAATTTTGAAGGCGATATACTCAATATGGATCTTCCAAGAAAGATTATTATACAATTAATATTCCTAGATACTTAACGTAATCTTTTTAATCTACGGGAACGGTCATATTCTTCTCATTGTCAAATATGCTTATTTTAGGTTGAAAGGAGAGTCTCTTTTGGTATGGACGGAATATAACGAAATTTGATTTTTTAATGTTTAGAGTTAATTTGTTTGATGTCAGCCAAACCTACAATTTATGTAGCTTAGCATTCACTGTGTTGTTTCTAAAATAGTGTACATTGACTTCTGATTCACGCAAATTAGTATAGATATGGTGAAATGGTGGTCCTGTTATCAGTCGCATCTGTGTACGTATGTTACATACCATAACTTATAGTCAGTCGCTAACTTGTACAAACTTGAAGATTTAGGAGAAGATTTCCTGAAAATGCGCTTCAGCTTGCGTCTAGCTTTTCTCTTTTTTCATGGAGCTTATAATCTTTTTTATCGGTAATCTTAATGGCTCTTGGTCTCTATGACGTTTTACCTGTACTTTGCTATGTCTATCAAATTCTCTCACACACGGCGAGCACACCCCGTCATCAGTGCTAACCATCGCATGGAAAGATTCACTAAAAACGACTCTTGGGTGATATTTAACAAGATTACGAGTTCTAGTATGACTTCGTCGGAAGGAAATCGCCACAGCTTTCGTATATGTTTGGCTAATGAAAGGTATTCTCACATTTTAAAATCCTTCAACGGCGGAAGATTTTCTGCCGTTTGCATTTCCCTGGAAGTGCTTTTTTAATCCCTCAACGGGCTTTGAACCTAGCGAGGCATGCGCAGAAGATGTGCAGCTTGGAAGTGATCACAGTCTGGATTCTGATGACAAATTAAGTTTATAAAATGTTTGACAGAAGAACTAAATTCATAGAGTGTTTAACACTCCGAAAGAAGACTTTCTACCACCCCATATCTCCTTCAATGACGAGTCTAAGTGACAACAAACAGGGCATGCTCTGTACGGAACAATTTCGTGGACTGCTGCTCATAGAAAGCAATGTAAAGAACATTGCAGTTGCAATTAACAAGGAAAAGTATTTCACCAACTGATGCAAAGAGATCACGCAAGGACTAATGGGATTCGGTGAGAAAACAGCTGGTTGCAGCAATTAAAGAAGGATTAGTCATTGTCTAAATAGACATTAAAAAAAAAAAAGTAGAATACATACCTTTCCGTACACACTATGTATACAGTTTCATTCAGTATACCTCCTTATACATGTCATTTCATGCAGCTTTTTTGAGGTGGGAGATGTTACTGGCCGTACGGAAAAGAGCGAGTTTTGTTTCCATCACTCTGACAGTTCCCTTCGGCTTCGCCTGTGGTAATATTGAAGGCTAAGGGGAAACAAAAGTTACTGTTTCTCTTGGGACTAGTTATTAAGTGCTCATTGATGAATAATAGCCGAATTGTTGCAAGTCATTAAGTGCTTATGTGGAATAGTAGCCGAATTGTTGACAGACTTCGTAAGATCTTACAGCTTATACCATCTTCTAACACCTTCAACCGACAAACGCTTTTTGCTAGACTCTGAGGATGACTTTTTAGAACTAGTTTCCTCAGTTAATCGCCCCAGATAAATTACCGATACCACTCAGCTCTAACTAATTACTTTTGATGTTTTCCTTGTTAGGATTTCGTCAAACAATCAGTTAAAGAAGTTGCCTCCCGATGTTTTCTCAAACAACACTCAGCTGCTGGCCCTGTAAGTTGAACTCATTATCATTACTACCCATAAGAAACACAGCTGAAGAGAAATTGGTTAACTTTGCTTGCAATGCTATTCAGTTGAATACAAACATTCAACAACATTGCAACGCGTTCGTACAACGCCCTTAGAAAAGCACTTAAACAAGGCAGGCAGCACTTCCCTGAAAATCTCAGATCAGGTAATTCACCCTTGTCACACGGCGGCCATATTGGATATGACGTATGTACTTTAGGCATGAAATCGAGGCGATGCGTGGTAACTTACCAACATCACAATGGCGTCTGCTTCCGTGAGCAATGAGGTTTGGCACACTAACCTTGGAGATGTCCCTGTCATCACTGGCTCGTTTATCGAGAATTTTGCTCGAGAGAACCTTCCGATAAAGGCTTCATTATCACGAGGATATAGATTTTTCCACGAAAGTTTCGTACACGACACTGAAGGTTAGTTGGCATCAATTTCTCCAAAGCCTCACTTTATTTTGATCAGTTTTGGCCGCAGAGAGACGTCCCTGAGATACAATCGTTTTCTTGCAGCTGTGCTGCGGGTAAAGGGTTGTGCCATCACACCATAGGGGTACAGAATACACTGTCCCACTAACAACTCCTAGGATTGAGGAGCATTCCACCCATTGTTTCAAAAACATCTTTACCTCAGGTTCGTATCAAATGACTGTGATCTTCTTCAAGTTCCATGGGGAAGAAATTGCCAGTCTTTTCAACGGATTATAGATCACTTTCATAAATGGCGACTGATTATAAGCTGAAATTCTTTTGCAAATATTAAGAAAAACCTTCGTAACCTCATTTTGAAGATGGTAATTCAAAAGAATTTTTACTGTGAAACGAGGTTAGTAAGGCCAATTTAAATGGATACAAAATAATTTGAAATTGGCAGCCATTTATGAAAAGGGTCTGTTACCAGTGAAAATGCTGATAAATTTGGATATGCCTTTCACAGTTTTATTTTCATTTTAGACATGGCATATTCCCAAGAGATTAGATGGGATTCAGCCAAGACCATTGACAGAAGTCATTGTAGAAAAACTGCCATGTCCAAGAGACATCCAACCTAACAAGAAACGAAAAATAATTGGTGTCACACCAAAGCTGTATAAACCATTTAAACAGTCACTAGGAGAACTGGATGTACCAGCAGCTCTTGGACCCCTCATTAACGATAGTAGTCCTGAACCTGGCTGTTTGAGAATTTGGCCTAAGGAGGGACAGGACACTCCTTTGGTTCATTGTAGATTTGGATTAGTACCAAAAGGCTCTGTTTTGTCATATCAACAACCACTCACTGCAAAGAAATCCTTAAATTTTAATTCTGATATTTCTGCCCCTGATTTCAATTTTCCTACCCTTTCATTTCCACCCACTGTGCTAGAAGAGAATCAGTAACTCCATTTCCATAGTCTTCAAATTACAGATGAACAGTCAGAGGAATTTGAACTTCAAACTAGGGAACACTCATTCAGCAAAGACTGGTATCAGTTAAGGAAATTTCGCCTTACTGCATCAAAAAAAAAATTATTTGCTCTAGGCAAAAAGATTTTAAAGCTTTTGCAACCAGATTGTTAAAGGGAACAAAAATACAAACAGCTGCCCTGAAGTATGGCTTACAACACGAGGATGAAGTTAGACAGTTTTATGCTCAAAATTTTGGTCGGTCTGTTTTTAAAGTTGGTTTTGCGATTAACCCAAGAGTCCCTCATCTTGGTTGTAGTCCAGATAGGAGGGTATATGACCCTTCAGAGAGTTCACCTTGGGGTCTGTTTGAAATTAAATGCTCCATGGCAGAAGAGCTCAAAGATATAAAGTACTTGAAAAAAAATCCCACTACAGGAGTGTACTCCCTAAAAAGAGCCACAAATATTATTTTCAGGTCATGGGCTGTGTAGGACTCTTTGGTGAGGGGTGGTCTGACTTTTTCGTTCAGCGCAAGAAGGAATTTCATTATGAACGGATATATTATGATGCTGAGTTTTTCTCAAACATGATGGAAAAATATGGCAAGCCAAGCATGACAAAAGCGGGTTGAGTTGAAAATCACCTATCGAGTCTCAGTGATCGATGTGTGAGAATGAGAAATCACTGTGCGAGATTGGAAAATCACTACGTGAGATTAGAAAATCACTGTATGAGAAATTAAAATTGCTATACGAGAATAAAAAAATGTCATGCGAGATCATAAGTACCAATCGAGAATGAAAAACTGCCATGCGAGATTTAAATCAACTGTTGAGAATGAAGAATCGTTGTGTGAGAAAAAGAAATCACCATTCGAGATTATCGATTGTTTTTTTCTGAGCCGGTGATGCATAACCAGTCAGCGGAGAGTATTTTGGCGGTCAGTATAAAACACGGACTGCGGACTGCGGACTACGGACTACGGACTACGGACTAAGGACTACGGACTGGGTATAAAACACGGACTTAGGTATAAAACGCGGACTAAGCATTAATTAGGGACTGGGTATAAAACGCGGACCGAGCATTACGGACTCGGTATAAAACACGAAGAAAGCTTCTACATTGAATAAATTCTCGCACGAACGTTTTCATAAATAGAAGCTATCTGTATAAATTATAGAAGTCTCATTTCCCGAAAGTTCCCGCTCATACAGGTTTAAACATACTCAAGAGAAAATGATGGGATTTTCTCTTGCCACACTCGATTGCCGAAAAAGAAATAGAAGACACTGAAAGTCACAAAATTGACGAGCTGTAAGAATTTTTCGAATGATTCAAGCCATGATGAAATGTTTTGAAAGATCAACAGTCGAGAGAATTGAGGAGAATTCGAACGAAATGTCCCGCTGTTCATTTGTACGATCATGTATTAAATAAATACACATAAATACGGCCACGGCGAAATGAGGAACGAAAAGTTCACAAATAGAAGAAACGACATCACACAAGGATAGCAGTGCTGCACGCTTAATATCGTCTTGGAAAAGGAAAGGGAAAAAAAGAAAAAAAAGTTCTTACAACACGGGGTATTCGTATTTGGTCACCCAACCAAGTACTATCCTCGCCGAACGGGGCTTAACTTTGTTGAGCAGACGAAACATGTTGCTGTTCTTGTGGTATAGTGACTCCACGGTGGAAGCATTTTTTTAAATTTCTAAGATGAGAAAAGGTATCAAAAAGATAAAAACATATATCTGATATTGTATGGCTGGAAAAGTAGAGAACAAAAAGTTAGAGGAATATGCTTTAGTGATCGAACAAGCGGCACTTTCGAAATAATTGCCTCGGTCTCTCGGACGAAGATAATTCGGTCTCACGGACTGATAACTTTGTGAATGTGAATGTTTGCAACAGCCATACATCTCCTCATGTACTGTCTTACCGGAAATCGAAACTTTGCAAGAAAAGAAGAATTAATATATGAAACTATATATCGCAGCCCTCACCTCCAATGCCGGTGTCCTAGCGGATTTGGACCCCCCTA
>JAHPZR010003301.1:45000-50000 GCA_019787425.1 Platygyra sinensis | reverse complement strand
AGGTCACACGATTATAAATATCAACAAGGGAATTGCTTGGTAAACAATATTTCCTCAGCAGGAACGATTGCGTCTTATCACTTATCAGTTTAGAACACAAAAAGGGCCAAACATTAATTAATGGATAAATCCTTATGTAATGAAAAAAGAAACACACTTTTTAATTCTATCAATAACAATATTATGGAGAGAACACAATTCTGTTTCCTGGCTAACAGACTTTTCCTTCCAGAGTTTTACTTTTGCTCATCAAAGCTTGGCATTTTGTTTAGATTCGTTTTTAACGTTAAACGCCGGGTTCGAGTAAAAACTTAAAGGACGGAAATCCACATACTTCGTATCTAAGCCATTTTAAAATATCACGAAGTAGACTGTACGAGAAAAAATATGCTGTTAACTATTTTCAAAGATCTCTTTTCTTTTCAGATATTAAAGTTTTGAAAAAATACAAGTTGGCCAAGCGATGACGTCATAAGCTCCATCCAGTTTTGATCAAATTAAATTAAAAAAGTATATTTATTATATGGAGGAGATTGTTTTACTGGGAACTAAACCACTTGTAGATTCCACACGCCACTTCATCCGGGACCCGAGTGGCGTGTTTTCCGTATGTCACCTTTGCGAGTGTCGTATCGTTCAACTGATGACGTCACGATTCCTGCCTTTTGCTTTTGTTAAATTTGGTCTCCATATAATAAAAAGAACATTACACGTTGGCTCGAAAATATGAATTTTATGTTCTCGTGGCAAGAACAATATCCTACTCGTTCGCTTCGCTCACTCGTGAGATATTGTTCTTGCCACTCGAACATAAAATTCATATCTTCTCGCCACCGTGTAATATCCTCTATATACTTCCGCCGATTTGTATCGGCAGGAAGATTCTACTAGATGTGAGAACTGAATTGCCGGTTTAAACACCATAATTTTCTAAACTTTACAAAATTTAAAAAATCCTTTTAAGGCTTTAGTTTCATCGGTTTCGTCAAATGTAAGACACTCCAAGAACTTCACCTTTTTCAACTGGATAGTTCCTGCACTAATTTCAATTTATCTGAGCTCTGTACTGATAAATTTGCGTTTGAAATGAAAAACTTACAGATGTGTCTGGTACTTTACGGTCGGTCGTCATGTTGGTGCCCCTCTGTGGACCATCAATATCCGAATAACCCGCGAATGCAAAACCCCGCAGACAGAAGTCTTAGCGAGCTTGTTTTATATCAATCATCATTATTGATGGCGTGAAATTTGTATGCCCTTGTATCACGAGTATATCCACGTGAAATGGTTGAATTTAATTTGTGAAAAGGTTACAGTGAAAAACGTAAAAAAGGTGGTTATTGATCGGCATAAAATGAAAGAAAACGATATAAAATAAGCAGTCCGGGATCGTTATCATTTTTGATAACCTCGACCAAAACAAACCATAAACCAATCGTTGCACAGGTTTTCGTTCACGTGACGTTATTCAGTGGTAGCAACAGTATATAATTCAATATACCAGTCGACGAAGCGCTGCGATGAAAGGAGCTACTCACAACATCACAATGCAGCTTCATTGAATTAACTTTATGTTTGCTTCATAATAGGTTATGCCGGGGATTATGGAATAAAAACAGAAATGTATGGAAGAAAACTGTCTTCGTCCAAAGTTACTGCGAATTTATTTTCCAGATAGACACCGTGTGATATCTGTTCCGTGACAAAATGACACAGCGAAGGTAGACAACAAATATTCTGTTCACAAAAGCGTTGTTTATTGACTCTAATATCATAATAGCTTCCATTTTCACTCAGGCTTCATTTTCCTGGTAGCTGGCGAAGCTGCTTGTTCAACAGTCTGTAGTAAATATAAACGAAAAAGTGACAGTAAATACATCTTGAAGAGCTGTAACTTAATTTCGTTTAGTTTGCGTGAGAACAAACAGTATAACTTGTAACAGTTAATTCGACAGCTGGGCTCGGCGTAGTAACACGTAAAATGCAAGTAGCTAACATGTTCACGGAATATTTGTTCCTCCAGAGCTAACATTTAGAGAGCTTAAAACATATCTGGCAATACAAACGAGCCGAGAGAGAAAAAACCTGGAAAAAAACAGAGGTGTCAAACTATACAAATTTCACGCGGATTGCAGCGGAAGCCAACCTGACATATGACCTATGTCCTTCCAAAAACACAGGATTTTTGCTTAGCGAAATATTCAAAGATCCCCAGATCATACCATACAAAAGGGGCAGATCCTTTGAGATATACTAGTTCGAGCAAAACTTCCTAAAGCGACTATTACACGCGGATAGGAGTTGCGTAGGCCTGTTACCCCGTTGTTGTCACTCGCTGAATCCAACAATAAGCTTCATTATATAAAGACTGGTGTGCCAGAAAACTGACCTAGTTTGGCCGGCATTTCTTGAAAATATTTCAGGACCACGAATGTGTGGACAATGAATCTTGGACTCAAAAATATAGGCAATTTACTTTTAAATGCATTTGCCGATTGACCGTCTCAGGCGATAAAAATACCCCATGTACGTCAGGCAAACATTAGCCGGGGATGAATAAAATCGTTGTCCTCTTCAATGTCGATATCATGTCGTTCGAATTCAAGCTTGAATTTTTCTTTAGGGCTTACAGAAGTCTTTTTTGAAGACGCAGTCTTGCCACAAAATCGACATAAATTTGCTGTTTTGATTCGATGGGTACCAGCATCCGCCATCTCAATACCTAGGAACACATCAATTATAGATGTAGATATGGCCGCCGTTACGAACAGCACTTCGCAAATCAAAATACCCCCGTGCACTTTTTTCACAGATCGTGCACAACACTAAAAACAGATTAAATCCCAAGTATATAGCGTGAAGATTAACGACATATTTTTTGTCGCAAAAATCTGTAAGCAACTTAAATCTAATGACAAAATAAAAAACATACCTGATCTGTATGCAAAATTGCAAGCGCTGTTTCACTTTACGAGTAGCATTTTACATCATTTACGCTGGTCTTCAGCCGCCATCTTCAAAACACGCGAGGCTCTTCCTTTCTGGGTACTTATCGAATAGAGTTACGAATAAATTACCCGAGCATAATCGAACAAATAACGAGCAAAGCGAAGTGAATACGAAAATTCCCGATTTTTGAACTGAATGGCCGCCATTATATGACGTCACATGGTTATCAAATCTGATAACGATCCCGGACTGATAAGAAGCAGGGTCGAGTTCAACTATCTCGAACTGGCTGTGGATGGCCACCTATTCACAGGTGCTATCCCACTACTGTTTGACGCAGGAGATTTTGCCTGCTGTGTTTCCACCCTGGGCCATGAGCGGATGTTTTATTCTGAGGCTGAGTGATGACAGTTAACAGTGGTGCTTATAAGAAATATGAAATGCGTATTTACTCGGTCTAATTGTGTGCATGCACTAAGTAAAAGCTTGTTGCCACATTCGATATATCAATATTCTAACATGGCTTCGAGGCTTTCATGACAAACATCTATAGTTGATGTTGTTTTCATTGTATCCAAGTCTCTTCTGGGAATTAAGCGACAAACGCACCTAAACGTCCGCTTGTCAGTTTCGTTTTCGTTGTTGCTAAGTCGTTTGAAAGGCGCCGGTAGTTGTTGACATCAGGGGCACCCAAGGAGAAACTTCGGTGAAATATCTGTTCGGGAGAGTCTACCCGTTCTAAGACTTTCGGATAATGCATTGCCAAAAAGCTACTGATTTCTTACTAAAACATCACCTAAAAGATTCGCAACCAGAGAAATGCAGGGAAAAAGCAGTCCCTTAGATTTTCGGAAGGGATATTTTTGAAATTTCTGGCTCTAAAAAAGGTCGCCTAGCATTTTCGGGTAAGAAAAAAGTTCGCAGAGAAGTTCTTCGAAGGTAACGTTCAGCTAGCAAATTCTGAGATGAAGAGTTCATTCCCTAAAATTTTCGGGCACTTCAATCTTTAGCTAAGAAATCCGAACAGATCAAATTTTTCTAGCTGATTAAAACAACTCTTTAAACAGTCTTTAAACATTACAAGGAGCCCAGAAATATCCCTCAGAGGCTTTTTTGCTTAATTTGATCGTCGGATGCCCCTGTTGACATCTGATAAGAGGCGTTTGCCCCAAGTTAGTGTACCAGCTTTCCAGTGTCAGTAATTGAAAATAGTTTGTGCTGTAGGTTAAGCATTAAGCAGAGTTCCAGTCAATGTTGTGGTTTGTCATTTGATGATGCACGGCAATGTGACTGTTGGCATCACCATTTCTCGCAGCTCGTTTGTGTTTAGTCAGTCTAGTGTTAATCGCGACTCGACGACAGCACCTCAACGTAAACTTAACAGCAAAATACTTACACATGAAAAGATCGACGTTATTGACACTCAACGCTACTACCGAGTGAGGTGCTCTATACCACAGCCACCTAAACTTTACAGACTACCGAAACTGCACAAACCTGGTATACCGATGCTATCTATAGTCTCATTCTGTGGGTCCCTTACGTATCAACTGTCTAAGTACTCGACCGTCGATCATAGTGCAGCCCCTTACTGACAAATCAAGACCGTGCGCAAGCTACAATCCAAGAAAATTTTATTGACGATAGTAAGACAGTACAGAAACCTGGCGATTACAAATTATTTTGATGTGAGATCACCGTTCACAAGTATTCCACTTCGATTGGCTTTACAGTGTACCGAGACCGCTATACAACAATCCACCGTTAAACTACCGGTACCGTTACCGACAGAAGACATCATGGACTTACTGAACCTTTGCCTAACACATCGAATTACTTTCAGTACAACGGTAGGCACAACGGTAAACACTACAAACAGTTGCATGGATCAGCCATGAGGTTGCCTGTTTCTGTTGTTGTCGAACAAATTGTGATGCAACACGTGGAGGAGCGTGCCCTTGACACTTTCCGACAAACGATACCGCTTTGGTTACGCTACGTTGACACCTTTGGATTATGTTTTGACAATTTTTTAGATAGGTTTCTTATAG
>JAHPZR010003301.1:25000-42500 GCA_019787425.1 Platygyra sinensis | reverse complement strand
TAGTGGTCGCCATCATATTTGAAGTAATTGTGGTTGAGTACGAAGTCTGAAAGTCTCAAGATGTTTTCAACAGAAAGATTGTTGCGTTCTGCTAGATTCTGGCCTCGTTGTAGCCTCTCCTTGGTAATTGTAAGGGATAAGTTCACAGGTATGGAGGTGAACAGCAGAGACTTCACACCGACGGAGACCATGACTTCTTCGCTGGAGATGGAATGCTGTTTTATTTGATGTGCAAAAATGGAACTGTTTTCTTTGGACTTGAAAGGTGTTTTTCCTCAAATAGCGTATGGTAATGAACTTCGTTTTCGTATCACTGATGAAGCCTTAGCATTAGCCGAAACGTCTGTTGAGAAACGACAAGAGTCAATGCCAAACAATTTTCCATCAAACTTTTGGCTACCTGAATTAACATTGATCAGCGGATCCATGAAAAGTCTCAACAGAAGTTTTGCAGGAAGCGAAGGAGCGAAGGGAAATATCTTGTTTATACCTATAACTTGGAAAATGCTCTGTTTCTCGAAGTTGAGATTTATGTAAATGTTGTTGCACCATGTGTTAACTCATCAGAGAATCGGAAAGTTGCAGGACCCCAACGAAGAACATCTTGGATGAAGTAGGCTCCTTACAATAGAAAAATGGTAATTATGATGATTTTAACTTTTACCTAAAAAAGGCAAATTCGGGCCTGTCCGGGAGTCGAACCCGGGACCTCTCGCACCCTAAGCGAGAATCATGCCACTAGACCAACAGGCCAGTCATGACTTCAGGGTAAACAAAGTTGTTAATCTATCTCTCTTTGTTGAAATGAGCTGTGGTCTCATTGGCTAAGGCAATTAGAATCCAACTCCCCCGGTCTTTCGCTCGTCAATTCTTGCGAGGAAGATACGATAATGTGCTGAAACCTTAAGTAAGTGAAAATTTTGATCCACACAATTAAATTTGATAAAAATTGTAAAACATGGAAGTCTCCGTGGCGCAAGCGGTTAGCGCGTTCGGCTGTTAACCGAAAAGTTGGTGGTTGATGCCCACCGGGGACCGTTGTTTTTGTTCTGATCCGCAAAAAAATAATCATTAATAACCCTTTCACATGATCATTTTCTATATAGTTAGCGTGAGAGCCCATGCATCCATCCTGTTAGCGTAAAATTTTGTTTTTTTTTTTGCATGTAAGAAGTTCTTCACAAACGCCGAGCAGCCACTGTGCAGAAGTTATGTGACTAAACTGTTATTATCGTGTTCCTGATCGTTACTCGTCTTTTGACAGTTGAAGCAATCTTGGATTAAATTTTTCATAAACGGGTACAAACTTGCTTATATTTGAATAATCCAGTTAGTCCTATAACTTGTGCATTAAAAGTTACATTTTTGATCTTCAACTGTTTCACGGTCCAATCGATGTCATTACCTCACCTTTGTTAACGCCGCACGCATTAAACTCCTGCCTGAGACTAGAAGTTATAGGACTTGGACATGCACTAGTATATGTTTTTCTGATATATTACTGAAAGGGATCGTCTCTAAACAGCATCACTTGACCCCAGTCAGTCATCGAGTTGTTGACTCAGGATATCTGAGACATTTGACGGCTAATATTGGCTTGCTCATTTGACGGTTGACACTTACTTTTTTGCCATTTGACGGTAAACCCCAGTGAGATCATTTGATAAAGTGAAACAAAGATGGCGTTATGTTTGAAAAACTTCAATATTAAGCAATGTTCAACTGCTTAATTTGCTCCCTGGACTTATTTTTTTGTGTCTTCCTGATAAAAAAAAACTACCAGTTCCCGATCAACACGCCCCTGGCACCCTTCGTTTGTAACTGGTTTCTGTAGTGTAGTGGTTATCACGTCCGCTTTACACGCGGAAGGTCGCCGGTTCGAACCCGGCCGGAAACAAGTCCTTTTTTTTTCCTATGACACTACAACTGGCTACCTTGAAAAATTAGAGTTATGTCAGGAGCAAAAACAAAACGAAAGCAAAAAAAATGAAAGTATTGCCGTGACTGAGCTCCTTTAAGTTTTTATCCTTCAGCAACTTCATATTATGATCGATGCCTTAACTAACACTATGGAACTATGATGTTAACAAAGCTTATTTTACTTATTGTTAGTGGATTGTTAGCCAGAAATGTTCGGGTTTTTGACGGAGAAACCAAACGTCTCTCCGCGATTAGTTCAGTGATGGCTGAATGCATTACATAGGAATTTTAAACTAGTTCAGGCAGGGTAGCCCGGCTGTGTTCATGATTCAGGTACTGCTCTCACGTTTTTCCTCGAGGCGTTTGCTGAAAAAAGAGAAAAACATCAGCTTTAAAATGTTTTAAATCCCGTAACACAACAACAGCAATAACAACAACCTGAAAGCAAACAAAACATCAAAATAAATTGTCGTGGTCCATGTGAGGGTCGAACTCACGACCTTGGCGTTATCAGCACCACGCTCTGCCGACTGAGCTAACGGACCAACTGCTGTAATGTAAATGTTAAAGTCAAATTAGCTTTTAGCTCACTGCAGAAAAGGACTATAAGGGCTACCAAGTGGTAACGGAATGAGGGAGTTGGCAAAACATATTTCTTTCACATCACCCGAGTCATCAGACACTCCAAAATCGTCATCTTCGCCCTCCTCAGCTGCTGGAGGTAGAGAACAAGAACCATAAGAACCTTTGTTGTAGTGCCAGTAGAGTAAAGAGTAAATGTAACAGAGTGATTTTGTGCACGACATCTTGACACACTACCCGCGCTTTATGAGCAGATAGATGAGAAAAAGAGAACTACAAAAAAGAAAGAAAAGAGTAAAACGTTGTTAGCATTGTTGCAAAAATCTTGGTCTTGGAGAATCCGGGTATCGATCCCGGTACTTCCCGCATGCGAAGCGGGCGCTCTACCATTTGAGCTAATTCACTGTGATTGGGTAGATTTGGATATCTACATGATCTATATTTCGGTATTTAGAAGATCATCATCTGCGGTGATGGGTTACTCCCTTTAACAAGAAAGAAATAGACAATACTTTCAAAATTAAAACGAATATTACAACTTAAATATAGTTCAGCAAGGTAATCACATCCTTGAACATTTGTTTCAGTGAAAAGAAAAGCAGCCATGGAATGGTTATTGCGAAAACTGTACAACAATTAACTTGGATTTCTACCCTAAGCTTCTTGGAAAAAAAGAAGGAGAGAAAACAAAGCCACCCGAAAATGGAAAACAAATTGAAAACAACATGTTTCAGTAAAACTAAAAATGACTAATAGGATATACCGTTGTGTTCACGACAAAAAAAAAAATTAGAGGGTACTATTGGAGGATCTGGGTATCGATCCCGGTACCTCCCGCATGCGAAGCAGGCGCTCTACCATTTGAGCTAATTCCCCGCAATACGTTAGTCATGCCAAAGTTGTGACAGATGTTTCTGTAAATAAATAGATTTGAAGAAGCTCAATGTTCTCTTAATTTAAGCCGAGAATAGACCCTATGCAAAAATGGCTGCCTTGAAATTATTCTTTTGTTCGTATTTATATTAGCCTGACTAACCTCGTTTTTGAGACAAAAATTGTAAAGAATTTGTTATCCCGAACGAGGTTAGTCAGGCTATTTTGAATACGAACAAAAGAATAATTTAATGGCAGCCATTTTTGCATAGGGTCTATACTGACTCAAAATTAAAGTACATGGAAATACTAAACTAGTTCAGGAAGGGTAGCCCGACTGTGTTCATGATTCAGGTACTGCTCTTATGGTCCCCCTTGAGGCGTTTGCTGAAAAAGAGAGACAAGCATCAGCTTTAAAATGTTTATAAGTCACCTAAGAAAACAACAACAACAACAACAACAACCAAAAAAACAAACAAAAATCCTAAAAATAGATTGTCGTGATCCGTGTGAGGGTCCAAATCACGACCTTGGCGTTATCAGCACCACGCTCTGCCGACAGAGCTAACGGACCAACTGCTGTTATGCGATTGTTAAAATAAAAGTCAAATTAGCTTTAAGCTCAATGCTGGACTGCATTTTAAAGGCTACCATTTACTTTGGTAAAGAATGATGGAGTGGCAGTTCGCAAACCGTCTTTCTTTCACATCAACCGAGTCACGAGACACTCCAGTGAAGTCGTCATCTACGCCCTCCTCGGCTGCTGGAGATGGAGAGTGAACAACAAGGACCTTTGTTGCAGTGCCAGTAGAATGCAAAGGAAATGTAATACAGTGACTTTTTGCGGGACGTCTTGACACACTACCCACCCTTTATGAGCAGATAAATGAGGAAAAGAGAACCAGAAAAAGGAAAGAAACCACTAAAAAGTTGTCATTTTTTTTGCAAAAATCTTGGTCTTGGAGAATCCGGGTATCGGTCCCGGTACTTTCCGCATGCGAAGCAGGCGCTCTACTCTGTGAGCTAATTCCCCAAAACATATCCCACTTATGAGTAGATTTAGAGATCTACATGATCTATATTATGGTATCTAGTAGATCACCATCCGCGCTGATGCGTTAATGCGTCCCCCCCCGCTTCACAAGAAAATAAATAGGCAATTCTTTCAAAAACGAATATGACACCTTTAAGATAGTTTAGCAAAGTAATCAGATGCTTTGACACTTGTTTATTTTTAAAAGAAGAGCAGAATTGGAATGGCTTTTTTTCAAAAACTGTAGAAGAATTAACTTAGATTGATACACTGGGTTTGTTACAAAAACTAAGAAAAGAAAATTAGAAAAGCAATGTTTCAGTAATAAATCAGTAAAAGGAAACATCGTTGTGTTCACGATAAAAAAAAAGATGGAAATGATAGGTTGCTATTAGAGAATCCGGGTATCGATCCCGGATAAACCAAATGTCTGTCTTTTGTGTCGAATGTCAGCTTTCAAATGACCGAAGGATAAAAATCACTGTTTAAAGCTTTTCTATTTATTTTGTTTTTTTTTTCCAGGATATTTCAATGCAATAATAAATGTATTTCTTTTTTTTTAACGTTTTGCTAATAAGATTGGGAAAAATGGAGTATGGTGACATCGACCCATTCCATTCCAAAGAATCCCGAAACTTAACCCCTATTATGTATGGCATGATGTAAACATCTTTCAGGGTGTAGATTATTTTGATAGGCTGCTTACGGATTTGGCTGTTATCAGGAGAGGATGAAGGTTAAGAGAGTTAATTCTCCATATGTCTCAAGGTAACTCCTCTCAAATTATTATTAGATGTAGTATCCAGTTCTCCCGCGGAAAATTTTACCACGTGCGTTTCTTTGATGTTTTATTGAAGGATGAAAATGTACGTTTTAAAGCCGCTCTAGCTGCCCTTGGGTTGTGATTAAAATAACACTGGTAGTTTATATTTTTTACCTTCTCACACTGCCTAATTAAGTAATGTAAACAGTAATACAAATGGGTGGATACATTCAAACCCAAAAAAAGCCGAAATACAATATTATTACTTCGTGAAATCCGATACCAACCGTTCAGCACGACGTGGTAAATATTGACATTTTATACAAATTTGTCGAACATGCAACAGTGAAAAGAACTTCACTACATCCGCCAATTCATGGAACTGTTAAAGGGGCTTGAAAAAATTGAATTTACATTTGCTCTAGTTATCTTTTTCAGGTAATTCTGAGACTTTCAGAACATTTGTTCAAATTTGTGTCAACCAAGGATGCGTGACCTTGAAGGATGACGTGACAAATTGTTAGTTTTTACTAAAAACTAACAATTTGTCACGTCATCCTTCAGGGTGACCTAAAAAATGCAACTGGAATTCTCGTTGAAATCTCCTCTGAATTTAAAGATCCCAGAATTCTGCTTCTTGATTTGTAAAGATGGATTCATTAGCAGTTTTTAGCATCCGTTTCTTTCTAAATAAACCGCCGCCGATTCGAGAAAAGTAGTGGTTAAAAAAGCGTTAGAAAATTGAGAAATTTACCTACCGCAACTTGTTTTCTGTATGGTAAGCTACCAAATGTTTCAAACAGGTCAATAATGGCTTATCGTAAACTTTATAGGTCCAGGTAATAGAATCTTAAAGATGGCAGCTTTCGTGAAGTGATTACGCGTTTTCGATTCTAACTGTCTAAATTAACTCCATTTTTCAAGCTAACGGTCAGTTTTTACGGAGGTGGTCTGATCTCTAAAAGGAAAAGCTCTTGAAATCTAAGAATATTGCCTTTCAACATAATTGATGGAATGTATTAAGGACGTTCGCGCCCAAAAACTTCCCACGTACAGATTTTTTTAAAACTTTGACTGTAGGTAGAAAATGATAAGATTAGATGAAAAGCGTAAAAAAAATCGGGGGTCACTGAACTCGTTTTGAAGATAAGGCGCATCACAGATCATAGCATTTCTAGGATTTCCAGCCACTGAGGCGATTCTGGCGGGATTCATTACTATCGGCATATATTTAATTTGAAGAATCATATCTAAGTTATGTGTGTTTAACACGGCATATATAGGCCTATTTGATAGATCTTTGCTAAATATGCCATTAAATCAGCTAGAATTAGCCTTAAAAAAATACAACTTCTAAGTTACGCACATCTGTCTCCATGTACCAATTCGACCCGATTTGTATAGTATATGAGAAATAATTAAAACTTCCCACGTACAGATTTTTTTCGTTTTTTAATATAATGGAAAGAATCAGAAAAGGAGGAGATCTGCCGAAAAAAAGTGGGGGTCACCGAGCATCCAACAAAAATATTCGCACACAAAGTTAACGCAAAGGTCATCAGCTCTATATTTTGTTGACTTTTCGACTCGGTGCGCGCGCTTGAAAATGACGTGGCACGCGCGTGACCAATGAATAGCGTGCGCACTAGAGATGCGCAGTAGCAATGGGCGCGAACGTCCTTAAACGGCCAAAATATGGAAGGAATCAGCCGACCCCGATCCGTGAGGTCTGCTCGGTTTTCTCTGACAGTGGCTCTCCAGAGCTCCCATAATTTATTCGAATTTCTCTTACTGCAAAAATTATCAAATTTTAAAACGTGAAGTTCATGGAGGGTATTGCATTTAATGAAACCGATAAAAATGAAACCTTAGAAGGATTTTGCAATTTTGTTAATTTTGGAAAATTATAACGTTACGCGAAATCCTGCAATTCAGTATCAATCCGGTAGAATCTCACTGCTGATACAAATTGGCGGAAATATATTCTTTTTCGTCAAAGTTGATCAAAACTTGGTCGAGCTTGGCCAGCATGCATATTTTAAAACTCGAATATCTCTGAAACGAAAAGAGATCTTTGAAATCAGTAAATATCATAACTTTCTCAGTCATATAGTCTTCTTGTTTATGTTTTAAAATTGCTTAGATAGGAAAGCACTGATGTCATTTAAGTTTAGTCTATCAAAGTGAGATCTTTATCAGGAACTGTACAAGGAGAATATTTTGACGTTTCACGATTCTTCGTCAGAAGAAAATACAATAGCAATCGATTGAAATTTTTCTCAACCCTCCATGTGCTAAGGTAAGTAAAATAACATTGGTTCGCCGTATCAGTTACCTTTAAATTCTCAACTAGCCTTTACTTAGAGCTCACAATAGGCTAGTTTCGAATTGTGCAGAAACAAAAGAACAGAGTCGAGGTTCAGGGGAATAACTAGCATTTTGCATTGTTCAGAAGAAAGGAAAATGCAAATTATTCCCCTGAACCTCGACTGTGTTCTTTTGTTTCTGCACAATTCGAAACTAGCCTATTAGACTAAGCAAACAAGCATTTCACATTTCTTATAAGCACCACTGGCAACTGTCATCGCTCGGCCTCAGAAACAAGCATCCGCTCTTGTCACAAGCAGAACAAATCAAAATTGCTGATTCCCACACCCGGAGTAGAACCCGGGCCGCATGTGTGAAAATCAGGAATCCTAACCACTAGACCATATGGAACGACTAGAAGAGTAAAGATCAAAAGCAAACTGATAGAGTACCCTTGCGCTAGGGCTCTTTAGCTCTTGAGGGTAGTGCTTTGTGGTAGTTTGAAATATTCACATTTTTTTAAATTTTCAATTTCTTTATGTACATGTATCCTCTATATCTCAGTTACCTTTCCCCACTTTGCTATCTCTGTTCACTGTCCTTTCTTTTCTTTTTCCCTTTGTGGAATCCCATATGGTCTAGCGGTTAGGATTCCTGGTTTTCACCCAGGTGGCCCGGGTTCGACTCCCGGTATGGGAACACATCTTTTTGAGTGTACAAACTTTGCAGGTGCTTTTCTTGGTTTTTATCAAGCACTGAGGCTAGTTAAATTGAATTTATCAAAGTAAGAACTTCTTTTTTCAACGACTCTTCTACGAGAACTTCTCAACAAGTTACTATTCCGCTACAGAAGAATGTACAATAGTAACCGGTTGAAATTTTTATCAACTATTTATGTGGTAATGTTAGTAAATTAATTTTGCATCATAATTTCGCCCGCATTTAAATATTCAACAAGGCAGTACTTGGAGCAGATAATTCAACTAAAAGTCTAGAAGCATTTTAGATTTCTTTTAACTAACACTGCCATCGCTCAGTCTCAGAATAAAACATCCAATCATGCCACTTGATGCGAAAAAGGATCGCTAATTTCCATACCGGGAGTCGATACCGGACCGAATGGGCGAGAGCCAGGATTCTTAACCGCTAGACCATATGGGACAACTTCAAAAGAAAAGAAGAGCAGCAAATTGAGTACCTTATTTGGCACGAAAGCACTCCGTCCTGGAGGATCAATTATCCAAAAATTCATCTAAAATAAGATATTCACAAATTTTCTTTTTTGTTATTTTCCTAACACATGTATTCACTGATCTCAATTACTTTTCCTCTCTTTGTTATCTTTGTTCACTGACTTGTCTTTTTCTAACCTCTTTTCCTCTAGCGGTTAGGATTCTTGGTTTTCACCCAGGCGGCCTGGGTTCGATTCCCGGTATGGGAACACACTTTTTGAGTGTACAAACATTGCAGGTGCTACTCTAAGTGTTTGTCGAGCACTGAGGCTAGTTAAGTCGAATCTGTTAAAGTGAGATCTTCTTTTTCAATAAATCTACCACGAGAACTTGTTTAAAGCGTTGCGTTTCCGCTTCGGAAGAAAGTACAAAATAAAGTAATCGACTGAAAATTTTCCCACCCATTTATGTGGTAAGGTTAGTACGTAAAATAACTTTGGATCTCAATTTTACCCACCTTCAAATGTTTACCTAGTCAGTACTTAGCGAACAGAATTCAACTAAAAATTTCGAAGTATCTTACTTTTCTTTTAAGTACCACTGTCTTTGCTTGGTCTCAGAATAAACATCCGATAATATCAGTTGATGCAAAATCAAATATGCTAATTCCCATACCGGGAGTCGAACACGGGCCGCCTGGGTGAAAACCGAGAATCCTTACCGCTAGATCATATAGGACAACTTGACAAGACAAGAGTAGGAGAAAATAGAGTACCTTAATTTGCACTAAAGCACTCCGTACTGGAGGGCATATTATTTTCCCAAAATTCTATAATGAAACCTGCATAAAGATTTCGACTTGTTATTTTCCTCATACATGTATCCATTGATCTCAGTTACCTTTCCTCTCTTTGTTGTTAGTGTTCAGTGACTTGTTTTTTCTTGTCCATCGTTGTGGAATCGCATATGGTCTAGCGGTTTGGATTCCCGTTTTTTTTTTATTGTTCGCCACCTTGATAAACTACAATATAATTTTACAGATATGTACTAAAAAAAATGGCAGGAAGGCCCAAAGAAACCATGTGGCTTATGCATCGTAGGCTCTCCATACTAAATAACTACAGATGAACTAAACATTAGATAAACTGAGTGGCAAAGGCAGAGTAATGATAATAAAACGAAAATAGGGCGGAGGGAAAGGAACAGTTAACTAAGGAGTAGTTTCTTCAGATTTTTTTTCAAAAGTAGACAGGCGGCCCGGGTTCGACTCCCGATATGGGAACACCTTTTTGAGTGTACAAACTTTGCAGGTGTTTTTTTTTAGTTTTTTTTTTAATTTTTATTAAGCATTGAGGCAAGTTAAGTTAAATTATCAAAGGGATTATTCATATCTTCTTTTTCGATAACTCTAATACGAGAAGTTCTGAAGGTGGCTCAAAACAGTTTCCAGCACATTCAAAGACTTAGATTTTGATGTGTCATTATAACCACTCTTTATCAATTGATGCTAAAATCATGGTATCAAAAAACACCCTTAATTTCAGCTTTAATCGCGTATATTTCCAAAACGTCACGGTGAATTTTTTTTTTATTATTATAGAATTTTGATAAGCAGGATGACGTGCAACTTTTGACAAAGTTTGACAAAAATTCTGTACATGGGGTTCAGAGCCACCTTAAATTTTCGAGAATTTAAGGTGGCTCTGAACTCCATGTGCAGAATTTTTTAAAACTTTGCCAAAAGTTGCATCTCATCCTGCTTATCAAAATTCTACAACACAAAAAATTTTCACCGTGCGGTGTTTGAAATATAGGCGCTTAAAGCTGAAATTAAGGGTGTTTTTAGCAGGCCATATTGTTGCTATAGTAACCTATTGTGTCCCGAAAATAATACTAACGTGTTCACCAGTGATTGGGCAGTTTTTTAGTACCATGATTGTAGCATCAATTGATAAAGAGTGGTTATAATGAAACATCAAAATCTAAGTCTTTGAATGTGTTGGAAACCTTTTTTCACCCACCTTAATGCGATACGGTTCCGCTTCAGAAGAAAGTTCAGTAGTAATCGACTGTAAATATTCTCAACCATTTGTAGTAAGGTTAGTAAGATAACTTTTGATCTCCAACCCACCCACCTTGAAATATTTATCTGTGAATACTAAGAGCACAGAACTCAACTAAAAATATCGAAACATTTCAGATTTCTTCAGAGAGCATACAATTAGACTTAGCAAATAAGCATTTCATTTTTCTTATAAGCACCACTGTTAACTGACAATGTTTTTCTAACGCTCTGATTGGCTTGTCATTTAAAATGTGTCCGGGTTGGAAGAGCTTGAATAATGGTACGTAAGCCTTTATACATTCTGCTCGAAAAAGGGCTATTCTGCTCAAAAGAATTGCCTCCAAAAAAGGCTATTCTACTCGGGGTGATGCTCGATATACCAAGTCAATATATGCACTATTGTCTCGTTCTTTTGTGTGAAGTCTATTGTGTTATTGTGTAAGGGATAGGAATCATTGTTGTGTTCTTTGTGACGTAACTCGAGACTTGCTATTCACTTGGTATATCGTGCACCAGCCTCTACTCGAGATCATGCTCCAAAAGTACTATTATGCTCGAATTATGCTTCTGTAAAAATCGATATTCCTGGGTTCAAAATACTCAAACATGATAAATAAGACATTATATCACCCTTCCAGGGTGAGGCTAACCCAACATTATTTAATCCTTAAAACTAACATGTGTAATAACTTGTAAAAAGAGTCTGGTCAGTGACTTCTACCGGTTGCGAGTTTGGTTCCGCCATTTTGTTTTGCTCGGATGCTAGTGCCCAGCTCCCTCTCAGACTCGTTCCCAGGCCCCACAATATGCAAAATGGCCAAAAATGGCCTATTCTGCTCGAATTATGCCCCAATCATATATTCTGCTTTTGAGGCCCTATTATGCTCGAAATTCTGCCGGCAGAATGTGTAAAGGCCTAATGGTACGCGTACAAAGTTGTAAAGTTTACGCAAAAACCATTCCATTGCATAAGTTTCTAAAATGGTTTGTGCTCTGTGGAATTAGCTCAAATGATAGAGTACCCGCTTCGCATGCGGGAAGTACCGCGATCGATACCTGGATTCTCCAAGATCAAGATTTGTGCAGCAGTGGTAACAAACTTTCACTCTTTTCTTTCCTTCTTGTAGTTCTTTTTTCCTCATTTGTCTGCTTATAAAACGCGGGCAGTGTGTCTAGACGTCCTGCACAAAGTCACTTTATTACATTTACTGTGCATTCTACTGTGGCATTACAACAAAGGTTCTTTGTGGTTCACTCTCTATCTCCAGCAGCTAAGGAGGGCGTAGATGACGACTTTGGAGACGGTCTGATGACTCGGGTGCAACTCCCTTATGCTTTACCAAAGTAAATGGTAGCCTTTAAAATCCCGTCTTTCAGTGAGCTAAAAGCTAATTTGACTTTTATTTTAACAATCGCATAACAGCAGTTGGTCCGTTAGCTCAGTCGGCAGAGCGTGGTAGAGCACCCACTTAGCATGCGGGAAGTACCGGGATCCACACCCGAATTCCCCAATAATGATCTCCAATTTTCTTATATATATTTTTGTTTTCTGTCGTGAGCAAAACGATACTTCCCATTGGTCATCTCACACTGAAACGTTGTTTTTTAATTTTGCTCTTGGATGACGTAACATGCATGAGCTTGGGGGCCAGTCGAATGGCGCTCACTCACTCACTCACTCACTCACTCACTCACTCACTCACTCACTCACTCACTCACTCACTCACTCACTCACTCACTCACTCACTCACTTACTCACTCACTCACTCGCTCACTCGAATCCATTAATTCATTCATTAAACTTGAATTAAACAATTTTCTCCTACCTCCCGTACTATGTATTATTTTTGTCCAAGAGTGTTCAGTCGTATTGAGGAAGGCTTTTGATCAGGGGAGACTAGAAAGGCGTACTTTTGAAACGAAATATGAAGAGCCTGGGTACGAGTTTCTCGAGATTACTGTTACTTGAAAATATTTTTATTAATCTTAAAATACAAGATGTAAAACAGTTCTTAAAGAAGTCGAGATAGTCAAACACTGTAGAAGTCGAATAAACAGAATGTTTCCGGACGGGCTCGAACCGACGACCTTCCGCGTGTGAGGCGGATGTGATAACCACTACACTACAATGTACTTCTAAACTACGCTAACGTGGTACCATGATCAAAATTTTAACCCTAGAATTTTCAGGAGAATAATATGGAATTCCACAAGCGATTGAAAACGCCGTTTACCGTTAGCAAATATCTGCATTAGTTTTGAAAAATGAGTAAAACATGTAAATGAGTGGACTGTTGATGTTATACACTCACTCAAAATGACGTCGAACATATAAACAGAGCTATCTCAGTCAAATTCCAACGGAGACCATTGCAATCACGAGCCCATCACCTGGACTACTATTCTAATCGTCTCCGTCAATCGTCAAAAGCACAATATTTTTTGCCCTTAACGGTCAACCGTGAAATATTAAAGCTCACATGCAGTATACGTAAATGTCTCAGATCTCTGGTGAGTTAACACTTGGTGCAAAAACATTTACATAAATCTCAGCTCCGAAAAATGAAGTATTTTCCAAGTTAGGTATAAATAAGATATTTTTACTCGCTTCTTCGCCTCCTGCGAAACTTCTGTTAGATTTTTCGTAAATCCGCTGATCAATGTTAATCGAGGTAGCCAATCTTATGAAGTTAATTTTGGTCACAGCCTAGGACCAACCCAAGCGGCTTTAATACGTGTACGTGCAGCTTCAACCCCCAAGAAAACATAGACGCAACACGCGTGAAAACATTATCCGACGGAGAACTGGATACTACATCTAAAAATAATTTGAGAGGAATTCCTTGAGACATCAGAAATTACAAGAATAAGCCGCGTCCCGAACCTTCAAAGTGGGTCAGTTTTCATCTTTTTTCAGTTATCAGTTCATTTTTTTCTAGTAAGTATTGTTTACAAAGTTAGAAATGACCTCAGGTAGCTTATTATAATCTAAGTGGGTCCTGTCTTAACTAAAGGGAGTAGGTAGAAAAGTTTACAGAAATCACGAAGTTACATTAGTGGTCTTTCGTATACGGCGTAGCACAAGTTCCAATTGTTCGAGCAATTGGTTGCAAGTTATCTTATTACACGGAGTAGTACATCTGCGTCAGATGATTGACTGATGCATCATCAATGAAGTCTTCACATTGAATGTCTCGTCTTAGTAATGAGTCAGAATTGCTTCTTTGACGTGACGTGGGAAACTCTGTCAATTAGCGGAGCTGCACTGGTAACTACAAGACAACGCAGAACAGGTGTTATAACACCAGCTGAGTCAAGGAGGAGCAGATTAAAACGGTTGCCTAAAGAACTTTGTATACCGATATGTCTGGCCTGTTGGTCTAGTGGCATGATTCTCGCTTTGGGTGCGAGAGGTCCCGGGTTCGACTCCCGGACAGGCCCAGATTACATTGTTTTTTTTCTTAGGTAATAATTGATATAGCCATAAGGATAAATTTTTATCAGCAAGCCCAATTCATCAAAGGTGCTCTCCATTAGGGCCCTTTAACTGTTCTTAGATAGGTTTACACATGGTGCAACATCACTTGCATGAATCTCAACAAAGAAAGCACAGGAGTTTTACATTTACTCAATCTTTCTCTCGCTCCTTTGCATTCTGTTAGACTTTTGGTGAATCCGCTCATGAATGTAATTAGTTTGATTATATTGACGTTCGTACCTTTTATAAAATATTTTCCATGTAAATAGTGCTCAGGGCTCCTGTTGATAGCAGGTTGCTTTTAGCTCCTGAAGGGACTACCCTGAGCTTTATAACTAAATAATGGCGTCTGTCTGTCTGTCTGTCTGTCTGTCTGTAAAGCGAATTTTAGTCACAGCCCAAGCAGACAGTGGCTTTAAAACGTGCACTTTCATCCCCCCAAATAAACATAAACGCAACGCATGTGTAAAATTGGAGAACTGGATACTATATCTAATAACATTTTGAGAGGAATTACTTTGAGACATATGGAGGATTAACTTTCTCAACCTTCATCCTGTTTAAGCAACCTGCCAATATACTCCACACCGTGAAAGATGTTTACATCATGCTATACAATAGATGGGGTTAAGTTTCTGGATTCTCTGAAATGGAATGGGTCGATGTCATCACCATATCTTTGTTGCCAATCTTATTAGTAAAGCGTGAAAAAAGAAATTCATTAATTATTCCATTGAAATATCTTGAACAAAACAAAATAAAGAGTGATGTTGTAAAAAATGATTTTGTTCGTTCGGTTATTTGAAAGCTGATATGTAACACCAAAATAATCCGTGGTTTCTCCGACTTAAACTCGTACATTTCTCTGCCTACCAATCCACCAACAATCGGTAGCATGCATAGTGCCAGTAGAAGGCAGAGTAACTGTAACACAGTGATTTTGTGCAGGACGTCTTGACACACTACCCACGTTTTATGAGCTGATAAACGGGGAAACGAAAACTACAAAAAAGAAAGTAAAGACTTCAAATTTGTTACCATTCTTGCAAAAAATCTTGTCTTGGAGAATCCGGGTATCGATCCCGGTACTTCCCGCATGCAAAGCGGGCGCTCTACCATTTGAGCTAATTCCCCAGAACATGTCCCATACCGCAAACTTATGCGTGAAATGACTGTGATTGAGTAGATTTCGAGTTCTGCATGATCCATATTACGGTATCTAGGAGATCATCATCTGCGGTGATGGGTTAATACCTTAGGTTTAACAAGAAAACAAAGAGACCATACTTTGAAAAACGAATATGACAACCTTAAGATGGTTCCGCAAGGTAATTACATCTTTGGACATTTCTTTCAGTGGAAAGAAAACGTTAACCAGCACTGAAATTATTTTTTTGAACAATCAACTTGGATTTCTACCCTAGGCTTCTTACAAAAATAAGAAGAGGGCGGAAAGAAAACAAATCCACCCGAAAAAACAAAACAAAAAAAACAAAAAAACAAATAGAAACACAATGTTTTTCAGTCATGAATCACTAGTCCGCGGAAATCGTTGTGTTCACGACAGAAAAAAAAAAAGATAAGAAAATGAGAGGGTACTATTGGAGAATCCGGGTATCGATCCCGGTACCTCCCGCATGCTAAGCGGGCGCTCTACCATTTGAGCTAATTCCCCGCAATACGTGCGTCCACCCAAAGTTTTGTCTGCAGTTGCTGTAAGTGAATGGATTTGAAGAAGCTCAATGATCTCTTCAAACTCGCCGAGAATACTTATTCACAACTACACGGGAATTTTTAACCAGTTCAGGCGGGGTAGCCCGGCTATGTTCATTATTCAGGCAATGCTCTTACGGTTTTCCTTGAGGCGTTTGCTGCAAAAATCAAAGAGACAAACATCAGCTTTGAAGTGTTTTTAAATCACGTAACAAAACAACAACAACCAATTAAGATAAACAAACAAAACCACAAAAGAAATTCTCGTGGTCCGTGTGAGGGTCGAACTCACGACCTTGGCGTTATCAGCACCACGCTCTGCCGACTGAGTTAACGGACCAACCGCTGTTGTGCAAGTTTTAAAATAAAAGTCAAATTAGCTTTTAGCTCACTGCAGGACCATATTTTAAGGATTACCATTTACCTTGGCGAAGAATGAGTTAGTGGCAGTTCGCAAACCGTCTTTCTTTCACATCACCAGAGTCATCAGACACTCCAAAGGCGTCATCTTCGCTCTCCTCAAGTGCTGGAGATCATAGAGAGTGAACCGCAAGAATCTTTGTTGTATGCGTAAGCTTTGTTATCGCATGACTCGAACGGTCCCGGACGCAATTTCGTATCGAAGTTATACTGGGAAAGGATAAACGTGTACGGCCTTACTAGAAATGCCTACGGCCCTACTAGGAACTCGTACGGCAAAATCGATGCGAGCTCATGGCAAAAGCACTTTTTGTTGTCCTTTAAAATGTTGGTTTTTTTTTTCAATATGTGCTGAAAGTAAACATTCTAAGAACAAATTCCGATGCGGCGCACTGTCAGATGAAGAACTACTTCAGTCGCCAGCTCACTCCGAAAGGACAATGAAGGTACGAGTTTACAATTTTCTGAGAAGCCGACATCAAGCAAACAGTTGGTCTGTTAGCTCAGTCGGCAGAGCGTGGTGTTGATAACGCCAAGGTCGTGTGAGTTCGACCCTCACACGGACCACGACAAGGTTGTATTTATTGTTTTGTTTGTTTGTGCTTTTCTTATTGTTATTATTGTTGTTTTTCAACGTGATTTAGAAACATTTAATTCTGATGTCTTTCTCTTTTTCTTTCAGAAGACGCGTCAAGGAAAACCGTAAGAGTCAGTACCTGAATCATGAACACAGACGGATTACCCTGCCTGAACTAGTTTAAAATTCCTATGTACTTTTGAGTCAGTAATCTCGGCTTGAACAGAACATTGAGCTTCTTTATATCTTTCAGTTTACGGCAACTTCAGTCACAACTTTCGTATGACAAACGTGTTTCGGGGAATAGCTCACTTTGGAGTGATAGCCTGGGGACGAAGTCGCGCCACAAACGCTTATGGGATTATTTGGGGGGACCCAGGTCAAAACAAACATGGCGGAATTTAGTGCAGAATGTCATAGCGTGGATTGTAGTGTCAAGGTAAGGTCTCAGCAGAGCTACAGATAGCAATAAGATCGAAGTTATTGTTTTAGACGATCAAAAGTCAAGAGAATTAAGAAGAATTCGAACGACGTGTTCTGCTGTTTATTTATACGATGTCAGGAGCTGACGATGTCGTAAATAAATACTCGTGAACG